>JAEOAD010002614.1:1082500-1257500 GCA_036365145.1 Orientallactaga sibirica | reverse complement strand
AATGCATTTGCCTGCAAAGCCAAGGGACCCAGGTTCGATTCCCCAGGACCCACGTTAGCCAGATGCACAAGGGGGCACATGTGTCTGGAGTTCGTTTGCAATGGCTGGAGTCCCTGGCATGCCCATTCATATTCTCTCTCTCTCTCTTCCTCTGTCTCAGTCAAATAAATAAATCAATAAAAATAAAATATTTTTTTTTTAAAAAAAGAATCTTAGTTTGGTTTATGGCAACAGAGAGAAAGTTCCACTCCCCCTGCATGCATTTGCTGACATTCTGACAAACACATGCAATGTTCCTGGCATAATGTGGGCACTAACTTAACAGCAGTTCCTCCCCTCCTTGTCAGCTCACAAGACGGCCTCTAATGTGTAGGCAGTACACAGGTGCACAAGTGGGTGGTTCCCCTTGCTAGAATTTGGAAAGAGTGTGTGATGGTTAATGTCTGGTTGTCAACTAGACAGGATTTAGACTCACCAAGGGAACAAATCTCTGAGACTGTCTGTGAGGGCTTTTCTAGTTTAGTGAGGAGAGAGGTGGGTGGTACTGTTCCATCATAGGCTTGGGACTGGGGCTGAGGAAGAGGAAACCATTACCTAAGCAGCAGGTCATAACGCTCTGCTTCCTGACCGTGGAGTCAATGTGGCCAACAGCTTCGTGTTGCCACCACACCGCCCCACCATGGGCGCCTGCATCCCCGCAAACTCTAAGATGAAAGAAACCCTTCCTCCCTTCAACTGACTCTTTTTTTTTGGTCAGTTATTTTGTCCCAGGAATGAAAAATAAAACTAATTTAGAGGGCTGGAGAGATGGCTTAGTGGTTAAGGCGCCTGCCTGTTAAGCCTAAGAACCTGGTTCCAATCTCCAGGTCCCACGTTTAGCCAGATGCAAAGTGAGGCAAGGGCGCAATGCTGCACTTGACCACAAGGGGGCGCATGCGTCTGGAGTTCATTCACAGCAGCTGAGAGACTGCTGGCGCGCCCGTCTCTATCTGTCTTCCTCTCCCTCTCTCTCTGTCTCTCTCCAAAAATAATAATAATAAAAAAAATTAGAGTGATAAAAGTTTTTTTTCTCTCCCTAAGAATGAAATAAACAAAAATAAGCAGACCAGAAGGGAACTCTTCATTGGCTTCAGGATCCAACAGAAAGTGACAGACATGGGACTGGGCACAAATGGATGCACAAGTGGACAAAAGGGGCCGGTGGAGGCCACTGCACATGAGGCTCAGACATGAACACTGCCAACCACACACATGCCGCAGGGAGCACGTCTGGCTAAGGGAAGCAGCTGACGGGGATTGCGCGGCATCCGTTCATGAACAAGCTGCTTTCCTTATTCCTCTCCATGAGCCCATTTCATGGGAGTGTGTTCCGAGGTGTGGGGTGGGGTGCTGCTCAGGGTTCCATAAAGTCAAGCTATTGAACTTGCAAAGTGAGAGAGCAAATATGCTTAAGTGGAAAGACTTGGTCACCACGTGAGGAGCTTGGTGGGCATGAATAGGGACAAATAAAACATCAGGGCTCACTAGTGATCTCCTGATACTTTTCAACGAGAAGAGAAAAAAGGACGGGAGATATGGCTTAGCGGTTAAGACACCTGCCTCCTAAGCCTAAGAACGCTGGTTCCAATCTCCAGCGGTTCCAATCTCCAGGTCCCACGTTTAGCCAGATGCAAAGTGACGCAAGGGTGCAATGCTGCACTTGACCAGAAGGGGGCACACGCATTTGGATTTCGCTTACAGCAGCTGAGAGACTGCTGGCGCGCCCATCTCTATCTGTCTCCCTCTCCCTCTCTCTGTCTGTCTCTCTCTGTGTCTCTCTCCAAAAATTAAAAAAAAAAACAAATAAAAATAAAAGAAGAGAATAGAGAGCCAGTCAGACAGATTCCTTGTTGGGCCTTGCTAGTAACAGGCTGGACCTGTGAGGAGGCTGGCCTGAACTATTGGACATGGCCAGGGACCCTGGACTGCGGGGTCGCAGCTGGCCCTCTGTCAGGAGTCCCTGGAGATGGTGACTGGCCTTCCCTATGTTGTAGGGTGTAGTGAGCTGTCATCACCCAGAGTGGGCAGAACTGGCGAGGCGCTCTCCCCAGACCCCAAAAGGCTCTGACCATTCCATAAGTCAGACTTTGCCCCCCACAGTTCCTGACCTGTGGCTAGCTGCCCAAGAGACCCTCATGTGGCTAAAGTCACGTAGCTTCTCACCCCCCACAGTTCTGAAGTCACAGCCTCCTGTTAATCTCTTCCACCCTTCCCCCTACCTTCCCTTATCCTTCCCCCATAGCTTTGAAATTACTAGTCCTTCCTCTATCTAGATAAGAGCCCATAAACTATGCATCCGATTGCCATATAGTCTGTATGTGCCATCTCAACCTTCCCCAAGTGTTTATAAACCCACTCCCCCTTTGAATAAACGAGTGCTGTCCATCAGACGCTCTCCCGGATGCTCACTGCCCCGTCATGTGTTCGTGGGTTGCACTCACCCGCTGCTCCAGGAAGGACCCTGCTGCTCCCTCCCAACTCCTCTGTCCCTCACCCAGGATGTTGGTGGCCAAAGACCTCCCAGGAACGGGAGCGGAACGAGACCCACAATTCCTTATACTTTTCTCACTTGAATTCTCAAAAAGAAAGTCTTTGCCTTGGGCAGATGGCTCAGTGATTAAAGGCACTTGATTGCAAAGAATGCCAGCAGGGGTTCAATGCCCCAGACACCCACAAACAGCCAGACAAGCATCCAATTGCAGTGACAAGAGAGACTGGGGCACCCATACGCATATATGTGCAAATAAATAATGTTTTTTTCTTTTAAAAAGAAGAAAGGGCTGGAGAGATGTCTTAGCGGTTAAGGTGCCTGCCTCCTAAGCCTAAGAACGCTGTTTCCAATCTCCAGGTCCCACGTTTAGCCAGATGCAAAGTGACGCAAGGGCGCAATGCTGCACTTGACCACAAGGGGGTGCACGCATCTGGGGTTCATTCACAGCAGCTGACAGACTGCTGGCACGCCCATTCTCTATCTGTCTTCCTCTCCCTCCTTCTCTGTCTCTCTCTGTGTCTCTCTCCAAAAAGAAAGAAAGAAAGAAAGAAAGAAAGAAAGAAAGAAAGAAAGAAAGAAAGAAAGAAAGATGGAAAGAAAGAAAGATGGAAAGAAAGAAAGATGGAAAGAAAGAAAGAAGGAAAGAAAGAAAGAAAGAAAGAAAGAAAGAAAGAAAGAAAAGAAAGTGTTTCCTTGCCATCTTTCTTGGTTTGGCAAGGGAGCATTTTTAAATAGCTCTTTACAAATAAGTAATATTTTTAAATGAGTTTTCAATTTCACAGTGAAGGGAAAATGCCTCACATGTGTTTTCAGACAGAACAAATTACAGCTATGTCCCTTTGGCTTTTTGTCTCATCTTTTACCATTAAATGTTTTTATTAGAAAGCTTTATGGAAGAGATTCTTTTAAAATGCTCATATGAGCTTCAATTTTGACGACTTCCATAAACAGAAAGTGCTAATGTTACCTTGAAAACCCCACTTCCAATTTTTTGGACTTTGGCAACATTTAGAAAGTCCCAGCTTCAGCTCAGGTCAGGCTATTTTAGGCATCAAGCATCCCCAGAAAGTCCTCTCCGAAGACTCAGGTTTGGAAGCTCCCTTCCAGCCCCATTTGCTCATTTGCCTTTGGTGTCCCTTCCACCTACTGTTCCCAGGTAACAGTAAACAGTTCCCTAAAGGCAATGAACATACCACCTTCTAAGGAGAGTTCAGGGAGATGTAAGCCTTCATTTTGGATTCCCCAGTGTTTTCTCTTTTCTTTTTTTAATTTTTTTTTTTGAGAGAGACACAAAGAGAGACAGACAGAGAGGGAGAGGGAGACAGATAGAGATGGGCGCGCCAGCAGCCTCTCAGCTGCTGTGAACGAAATGCAGACGCATGCGCCCCCTTGTGGTCAAGTGCGGCATTGCGCCCTTGCGTCACTTTGCATCTGGCTAAACGTGGGACCTGGAGATTGGAACCCGGTTCTTAGGCTTAGCAGGTAGGTGCCTTAACCACTAAGCCATCTCTCTAGCCCTTCTTTTTTTTTTAAATCACAGCAGACCTCTTTCCAGAATCTTGACCTTTAGCCCCTTGACCCGATATGTTCCCTTCACCTGCCCAAATGCAGTGAGAATCCACTCTAGTCTTCCAGAGGAAGTAGCATGACAGGATCAAGGCAATATGTGTGACAGGGCAAACATACCAACATATGCCCAATCCAAACATAGCCTTGGGACCCAGGGTGAACAGCCTTATTTCCTGAAGGTGGGGTTTCTGTAACCACCATGAAGCTGAAGTCATGGGTGTCTCAGAGTTTCTCATTAAAAGCCCGAGCATGCAACGGTTCACCATGGAACACAATGTTTTAATGTTTCACTCTCCCCATCCTCTGACTCTTACATTCTGTCACCTCCTCTACAATGTTCCCTGAGCCTTGGGGTGTGACAGGGACACCTCATTTAATGTTGACTATTGAACTGTCACTTCTTCAGCACTTTGATTTTGCATGACCTCACAGTGGCTGTCATTATCTCCACAATACTGGCCCCAACAACACGTTGTCATGCACGGTGCAGGAAGGCAAAAATAAAATAAAGAAATACATTAAAATAGTAGAAGTGCTGCTGGCTGGAGGAAGGAATGGATACAGAGGAAGGGGTATAGGGGAGTGTGGGTTAAGAGAGTATGATCAACATACTATATATTCAATAAAAATGTTTCAAAACTCTTGGAGCATTGGGCTGGAGAGATGGCTTAGTGGTTAAGGCACCTGCCTGCTAAGCCTACGAACGCTGGTTCCAATGTCCAGCGGTTCCAATCTCCAGGTCCCACGTTTAGCCAGATGCAAAGTGACATAAGGGCGCAATGCCGCACTTGACCACAAGGGGGCGCATGTGTCTGGATTTCGTTCATAGCAGCTGAGAGACTGCTGGCGTGCCCATCTCTATCTGTCTCCATTCCCCTCTCTGTCTATCTTTCTCTGTCTCTCTCTCCAAAAATAAATAAAAAAATAAAAAAAATTTTTTTTTAAATCTTGGAGCATTGAGCTGAAGGCACCACTGAGGGAGGTGCTGCAGTGGGCAGGATGACACATGCTCTTAAGGACATGAGGTGATTGTCACACATTGACAAAGGCAACAAGGCCAGGAGAGCTCAGGAAAGAGCTGCAAATGGCTCTGTGCTGAATGTGGAATGGCTGGGCAATGGACTGCTGCAGGTCCATAGGGGTTATTTATTTTTGCTGATCAACCTAAATGTGTACAAAACTTTCCCCTAGGCTGGAGAGATGGCTTAGAGGTTAAACGCTTGCTTATGAAGCCTAAGGACCCCAGTTCGAGGCTCGATTCTCCAGGACCCACGTAAGCCAGATGCACAAGGAGGTGCATGCATCTGGAGTTCGTTTGCAGTGGCTGGAGGCCCTGACACACCCCCATTCTCTCTCTCTCTCTCTCTCTCTCTCTATCTCTCTCTCTACTTGCCTATTTCTGTATTTCTCTCTCTCTCAAAAACAAAAACAAAAACAAAAAAAAAAAAAAACACAAAACTTTCCCCTGTATACATTTACTAGAAATACCTTCGTAGAAATACCTGCTGGGAAAGGAGGTCTATACATCCACAGACTCTCACTCTTCTGAACAATTGGGTTTCTTGGACTTCTCGTGGCTACTCAACCCAATTTAATATTCATAGATACTAACACACGTCTGGTTACCTGCTTCTAATTCAGGATGAATGTGTGCAAGTGTTGAGTTGCTTCCTGGAATTCCTTTGCAGGTTAGTACAACAGGCAGTGAGATGTAGGTTTGGGCAAACTGTGGTCTAACTCAATTTATGGTCAATTTATTTTTATTTTTATTTATTTATTTATTTTTTTGGAGAAAGACACAGAGAGAGAGGGGGGGAGAGGAAGACAGATAGAGATGGGCGCGCCAGCAGCCTCTCAGCTGCTGTGAACGAAATCCAGACGCGTGAGCCCCCTTGTGGTCAAGTGCGGCATTGCGCCCTTGCGTCACTTTGCATCTGGCTAAACGTGGGACCTGGAGATTGGAACCGCTGGAGATTGGAACCAGCGTTCTTAGGCTTAGAAGGCAGGCGCCTTAACCGCTAAGCCATCTCTCCAGCCCAATTTGTGGTCAATTTATTGCTAAACCCTGGCTCTGCTCCCGAGCATGACAAAGGCAACACATGCAGGGTTTTCCCGACTCTTTGCCTTTGACACTCTCGCACTGAAACATTCTCTCCAGAGAGATTAGAAGAGATATCTAGTGAATCACCCTATCCAGGTATATAGAGACTGGGAAAAGCATTCCAGCCCGAGAATTTTGGAAATAAGGATATGGTACTCTCAGTGAGATTCTTCCAGACTGTTCTGGAAACACATCCTAAACTGGATGAATCAATGAAACAGAAATCACCACAGCTGTGGAGGTGCCAGACGGGAGCTCGTCACCAAGAAGTAGGGGACATCTGTTGGCTGGGGGCATGCAGGCACTGACCAGGCTGATTTGAGGCCAGCACGAGCTGTGCCGTGGGGAGTGGCAACAGCTACTGTCTGCACTCACACATCTGGGTGGAAGAAGCTGAGTTGCATTTCTGCCTGTAACCTTGACACATAGAGAGGGAGAGTCAGCAATGAGCTCTTGCTTTCAAAACATTAGTCAGAGCCGGGCATGGTGGCGCATGCCTTTAATCCCAGCACTCCGGAGGCAGAGGTAGGAGGATCGCCATGAGTTCAAGGCCACCCTGAGACTACATAGTGAATTCCAGGTCAGCCTGGGCCAGAGTGAGACCCTACCTTGAAAAACCAAAAACAAAGAAAAGAAAAAGAAAAAAATTAGACAGTGCTCATTTTTGAATATTTGCTTGACCAAGAAAATACAACATTCAAACCTGAGGATTTTTACTATGTGTCTTTTAGATCCCATCATCAGCTCCCTGAAATCGGGAATCTTTTTTTTTTGTTTTTTAATTTTTCTTTTGGGAGTTTATGCATTCTAGACCAACAAGTTTCATGGCACCAATTAATGAATGGCTATTCGTCAAAGTGATTAAAGTACGTGCGCTGGATATCCTAATGATCTGTCTGAAGAAGGACGTGCAAATGTTATTTTCCATGGCAAAATGGACTTTGTAGAGCTAAGTCTTTGAGTAAATGATGCTGGATTTTTCCAGCTGGGTCCAATCAAAATCAGCAGGCTCTTATATGACGAAGCCAAAGTGGGTCATAGACAACAGGTGATGCAGTGATGAAAGGAGAGAGGCAGAAATATAAATACACACAGTGACATTATGAGCATGTGATGTTGCTCTCGTGGCTTTAAAGATGCCCAGTAGACAAAATCGTGGCTCTGCGAGGTCATGGATATCCTGGCCATTTTGTGTCTGGAGGAGCATGTTGTAAGGAGTCCTACTCTTCCTTTGGCTCTTACATTCTTTCCACCCTCTCTTCCGCAATGGACCCTGAGCCTTGGAAGGTAGGTTTGAGACGTTTCAGTGCTGAGCACTCCTCTGTCCCTTCTTCTCAGCACCATGGTGCCTTCTGAGTCATCCCAAGGTTGCCACCATATGAAAAGAGAAGCTTCTCTAACCAAAAGTGAGAGTAGCATTAATATCACAGTGCCTGACACTACCTACAGAAGACCACCATAATAGGAGGAAAAGATCATGACATCAAACTGAAAAGAGAGACTGATGGAGAGGGGGAGGGGATATGATGGAGAGTGAAGTTTCAAAGGGGAAAGTAGGGGGAGGGAGGGAAATGACATGGGATATTGTCTACAATTAAAGAAGTTGTCAATACAAAAATAAAGTGGGAGCTGGGCGTGGTGGCACACACCTTTAATCCCAGCACTAGGGAGGCAGAGGTAGAAGGATCACCATGAGTTCAAGGCCATCCTGAGACTACATAGTGAATTCCAGGTCAGCCTGAGCCAGTGAGACCCTACCTCAAAAAACCAAAAAAAAAAAAAAAAGTGGGCAGCGTCTAGAAGCTGGAGAAGCAGGGAAACTGAGGCCTCCAGAAGGGAAAAATATACTGTGGACCCACTCTAGTGCATTAAACTTATAAATTGGAAGAGAAAGTGATTTGTGCTATTGAAAGACATCACGTGTGGACTAACCCTATTGCAGCAGCTCTGGGAAGTGAACACCTTCTGTACAGAGAGAAGGCTATGGCACCACTGAACTTGACACCCGGGGATCTTGGTGGTATAGACCCAGTGGATACATCCAGGTTGCTGGAGCCCTTGTGGTGACACTTTTCCTGAGGCAGTCTGGCATCCTGTGCTACAAGGGGCTCCTGTGCATTACTCAAAGTAGGTTATTTTCCACCATCAGGCCCAGGAAGTTTCTGAGAGGTTTTTTTTTTTTTAGCTTGAAATCTATTATTCATAGCACTTCCACTAACAGTATGATTAATACATGAAATTTACCAAGACAGGGAGATGGGGCATACTATGCTCTTGCTCATAAAGGGATTTGGGCAATGGCCAAGCGAGACTTGAGAAAAGGTTTTCTCTAGAACAAGGACTCAGGGGGTGCCGGGGGGAATCTCAGAACTTCTATTTGTGATTATCTTTTAAAAATGAAACAAAAGCGGGCTGGAGAGATGGCTTAGCGGTTAAGGCGCCTGCCTCCTAAGCCTAAGAACGCTGGTTCCAATCTCCAGCGGTTCCAATCTCCAGGTCCCACGTTTAGCCAGATGCAAAGTGACGCAAGGGCGCAATGCCGCACTTGACCACAAGGGGGCGCGTGCATCTGGAGTTCGTTCACAGTGGCTGTGAGACTGCTGGCGCGCCCATCTCTATCTGTCTCCCTCTCTTTCCATCTCTCTCTGTGTCTCCCACCCCCCCAAAAAAAGAAATAAAAAGACATGCAGCTATTTAGTATTTTGATACCAGGTGACTGCCTGATACGTGGGTATCACATACAATAGAAAACCCTCTGGTTGGAAGACTTTCGGGGTAGAGATGGGCTGGCATCCTCCCTCGTGTGAGAGCCGAGAGGATATTATAACATGCTGTGATGGTGTAACACATGCCTCAGTGTGTTCATAAAATAGTGAACTTTTGCACCGTATGGTAGTGTTCGGTTTGTTTGTTATATGCATTGTATTAAAGGAATCATCAAACTTAAACAGGAATAAGGCACTTCTTTCATTTTTTTCTAAAATGAAAAGAGTTCAATTTTTACTGACCTTTCCTGTCTTGGTGAAGAAGTTCCAGTACTGACTCAGGTAAGAACCGTTTTGAACAGACATGAGTGCACATGACATAATCTTTCCTTGTAGAGCATGACTGTCATTTTTAATGATGAGGGGAGAAGTGATCATCTTATAAAAACACACGCTATGAAAAAAATTGTTTGAAAAGCATGCTTTCAGAAATATCTTTTGGTGATTTAACTAAAAACATTCCAGAAGCTCATCTTTAATAGTTATGTATCTTCAAAAGAGAATTTTAATTTTCAGTTAAAAACTTCCAGGTGAAGATTAAATTTATCTTAAACCAATTTGCTAAAAAAGTTAAAATTCAATCTTTTGGTTGAATTTTAAGGAAGTAATTAACATCAAAAGAGTTGGATTTCATCAACAGCTAATACAGGAATATGGCATGGTGGAAAAGTTAGGATTCTGATTTATAAAATAATTTATTTTAATATATTTATTTGACAGAGAAAGAGGGAGAGAAAAAGAGAGAGGCAGAATGGGTGCACCGGGGCCTCCAGCCACTGCAAACGAACTCCAGACACGTGTGCCCTCTTGTGCATCTGGCTAACGTGGGTCCTGGGGAATCGAACCTGGGTCCTTTGGCTTTGCAAGCAAATGCTTTAACCACTAAGCCATCCCTCCAGCCTAGGATTCTGATTTACAGACCTGACCACTACATCACTTCTTTGTGAATGACAAGTATCTGAAGAATCTGAGCTAAAACAGAGTACTGAAGAGCATTTTTGTAGGGTTAACAAAGAGTTTTTCAATTGCTTTAATTGGGAAATTTAATCCATTTACATTGAACATCATTGTCATGGGTAGGGAATCTGCTTTCCCTATCTTGTGACCTGTTTCCCACCACAGCTTATAGCGATTGTTTAGCTCCTTTGCTTTCGTGCTAATGGCGCCCATTTCATCATAAGCAGTGAGGAGGGCTAAGGCATATTTGAACTATTGACAAGTCAATCATTTAGAATGTTTTACATCTTGGTCCAGCTTTCATTCTAGGTTGTTGGTGATGATGCTCAGTTGTAATTCTAGGGGTCCCACATCCGTGGATCCAACAAACCTCAGGTGAAGAATATTCAGGAAAGAATTGTCTGTGTGACAGCTGAACAGACTTTTTCATGTGATTATCTCCTAAGCAATGTAATAACAGCAGCTCTTGACATGGCATTTACACTGCATGAAGCTTTAGAAGTAATTAAGGATTATTTAAGAGATGCAGGAAAATATGCACAGGTTATATAGGAAAATACTATACACATTTACGTGAGACTTGAGTACTTGGGAATTTGGGCATCTGTGGAGGATGCTAGAACCAATCATGGATGCTAAGGGACTACTGTATATAAAATATCAAAGATGAAGCCAGATGTGGTGGCGCATGCCTTTAATCCCAGCACTCAGGGTGCAGAGGTAGGAGGATCACCATGAGTTTGAGGCCACCCTGAGATTACATAGTAAATTCTAGGTCAGCCTGGACTAGAGTGAGACGCTACCTTGAAAAAAAAGAAAGAAAGAAAGAAAGCAAGCAAGCAAGCCAGGGAGCCAGCACTCAGGAGGCAGAGATAGGAGGATCACCATGAGTTTGAGGCCACCCTGAGACTACATAGTGGATTCCAAGGTCAGCCTGGGCTAGAGTGAGACCCTACTTTGAAAAACAAAACAAAAATAAATAAATAAAAGATATATTTGTTATGGGTAAACATATATACCTATCTATTTATCTCAAAGATTAATTAACAAGTTTTACCCATACATATACAAATTCAGAATCACTTTGATGATCTAAGTCTTATAGTTTTGTCTCTTTGACCAAATCAACCATTTTCATTCCCAATAGCCAAACAAACATTGAAATGCCCTCCAACGAATAAAGCCAATACAGAAATACGCTGCTGTGGGTCTTGGGGGAAGCTGCACATAGAATGACTGTTACATGAGACTGAGCTGTGATCTAAAGAAGAGGTGAAGGACCCTCTAACCCCCACTTCTGTTTCTGTGTGGTGATAGATCACCTTTTTTGTTTCTTTAATAAATTTCTTTATTGACTTTTTTTTGGAGAGAGACAGAGAGAGAGGGAAAGGGAGACAGATAGAGATGGGCGCACCAGCAGTGTCTCAGCTGCTGTGAATTAAATCCAGACGCATGCGCCCCCTTGTGGTCAAGTGCGGCATTGCGCCCTTGCATCACTTTGCATCTGGCTAAACGTGGGACCTGGAGATTGGAACCGCTGGAGATTGGAACCAGCGTTCTTAGGCTTAGCAGGCAGGAGCCTTAATCGCTAAGCCATCTCTCCAGCCCTACTTATTGACTTTTTATAAATGCATATCATGTATTTTGACCACATCTCCTACATTAAACTTCATGGGTTACACTCACACACAAGAGAAAAATAAAGACAGCAAGGGACTAGTTGATTAATTTTAAGAATCAGCTTTGCTGTGTTTCCTATTCAGTTGTTTGTGCTAATTTAGTCTGGTTGTTAGTATAAATAATCATTTTTCAAATTATCTACGTATGTATATGAGTATGCACATGTGACTGTGTGTATGCATGAGCACACATGTGCTGTGGTATATGTGTGGATGTCATTGTGCCTTCCTTCCACCTCATTTGGTAAAAGCTCTCTCTGCTGCTGTCTGCCACTGGCAAGGCCAGATCAACTGTAGATTCTCCTGGTTCTGCCTTCCCCTGCTGTAGGCAGGCTGGGATTACACGCGTGTGCCTCTGTGCCTCAAGCTTTACGTGGAGGCTGGGGATCCAAACTCACATTTAACCGCCCAGCATTTCCCCAGCCATGTGTGTGTTTTTTCACGTGGGATTTATCTTTGATTGACTTCAAACAAACAGCTGAAAGACTTACGAGCAAAGAAGTAGGTCTTCTGCAGAAGGAAACTCTGCAAACTGCAATGTAAGAAATACTGCCAGTTTCCAGCTATTGACTCGGGCACAATTCTTATCTGAATCTCCAATCTCCTCACCTGCCCCATATGCTTTAGACTTGTCAGCCCTTAGAAATGCAGGTGCCAGTTATTGTAAATGAATTTATGCCCATAGATCCACGTGTATCCTGTTGGTTCCATTTATGCAGAAGCCTGGCTGCCTGGCTAAGTATCATTTGAACACATTGGGGGGTTAACAGCCCTTCTTTTCCACAGCTCTGCCTTGCTCCTTCTTAGGGACCCGCTGGGGACTGACTCTGCCATATCATCCCTCCTTCCCTTTCTGTTCTGACAGCACACCTTCTTAGCTGTACCTCACTGCCTTAACTTTTCTGGGGAGATTCCTGACAGAGCAGACCCATGTCTCTTTGGCTCTACCAGGGGCTGGGACAAAAGGGCTTCAACTAATTGAAGCCAGATTAACTCCCTAAGGTTTCAATAGCACTGTTGCAATCCTGATTTGACTCGCATTTATGTCTGTCTATTCTGATTTCTAGCAGAGCAGTGAAGAAGCGATTAATGGCCCCCTCAAAACCCAGGCACAGACGGTTGACGCAGCTGCTGAATGTCAGCATGGGGGCTTTGCCATGCATACGTGGCGCCTGCTGCTGACCCGGCAGTCCTGCTGTCTGCTCTGCTTTCAGAGTGGCTTGCCTGCGGTGACACTCCCAGCTGAGTGTCAACCAGTTAGATGGAAAGTCAGGGACAGCTAATGAGAAGGAGAGAAGCAGAGGTGACAGCTCTGGGTTTTGGGTTTTCAGGGATGAAGGCAGGGGGCTTGCTGGCTGTGGTGACTTATCAAGCCCATTGCCTTCTTCCCACAGCCTGCTTGTTTGTTTGTTTGTTTTTCAAGGTAGGGTCTCACTCTGGCTCAGGCTGACCTGGAATTCACTCTGTAGTCTCAGGGTGGCCTCGAACTCTCAGCGATCCTCCTACCTCTGCCTCCCGAGTGTTGGGATGAAAGGCGTGCGCCACCACGCCCGGCTCCCACAGCCTGCTTTTGCATCCACGTAGCCATTTAACCCTGAATCTCAGGGCGCAAGTGTTCGCACTAGTTTATTTTATTTTCTGAAAATTCATAGAAAGTGAAAAGGTTACACTTCTTGATTTCATAGTTTTCCAACGTGTTCCACAGGAGAATCTGGCTCCCTAAAGGTAGTATGGACTGGACAAGTATATACATAGACATGTAGCCACATAAAAACTAAAGCCTCATTCAACCTTCTAGTGTACTTGACTCATGGTTTCCATTACAGTCATTTAACCGGGGCTATAAGTACATATTCTCAAACACTCCAGGTATAATGGAAGACTCTAGATTCAGTACCCTAGTTTATAGAATCAGAATGAGGAATATTGATGCTTCTTGGGTGATCTGCCATCACGAATTGTTTTGCCCATTAAATAGCATCATCCTTTATAAAACTAAGCTATGTTAAATAATTTTTTTCTTAAATTTATTTGAGAGAGAGAGAGAGAGACAAAAAGGCAGAGAGAGAGAGAGAAAGAGAGAGAGAGAGAGAGAGAGGGAGGGAGAGAATGGGCATATCAGGGTCTTCAGCTGCAGCAAACGAACTCCAGATGCATATGGCACCTTGTGCATCTGGCTTCCATGGGTGCTAGGGAATAGATCCTCAGACTGCACTACAGTTTTAACATGGAAGTGAAGTGTTCACATTCCCATCAGAAGTTCCATGTTTTTATTTTTTTATTTATATTATTCTAATTTTACATTCGTAATGGGGACTCCATCCTCCTCCTCCGTGTCCTCCCTCTTCCAAAGGGACCCTCATCAATGGGGAATGTGGGTCACACATTGTGGGGGTAGTCAAGAGTTCTGGGGGCTAGGCCAAGTCTCTGTGCATAATACCCCAACTTGTGGCTCTAACAATCTTTCCGCCCCCTCTTCTGTGAATTTCCCTGAGTCACGTTGGGGTCATTTTAGCTCTGCTTCAGTGATGAGGTTTTGGGAGCCTCTGTGTCTCTGGATATCTGGCTTAGGGAGAGACCTGGCCAGAATCTGGAAGAAGGTCAGTCCCCAGACAGTTAGCTAGTCTAGTGCCAGAGGGTGCTACATGAGCACCTGGCGGAAAATGTCTGACATCTGTCCAAACAACTCGCAGTCTAAGCTACCCAGCAGGAAACAACCTGACGTAATGCTCAAACAAGTGCAGAAGTGGCACACAGCCATGGTGGGCAACCAACTGCTCTTGATTTAGCTAATAGATCCACTCAGTGGAATGGAACTCATTGCTGGAACTGGGAAATAAGTCAAAACCAGGTACAAAACATGAGCTCAGTCTCCAAGATCAAGATACCACCAAATGTGGGCTAGAAGAGAGCCAACGCATATAAAATTCCCTCCAAGATATCTATGGCCATCCCTTCTATCTAGTACTAACTTCTCTCTCCGTTGGAGAATTTGCTTCTCTTTTTCAGATGGACAACGAACCTGAAGGGAGGATCAGCCAATCACACCTCACCAGGGCCCCAGCTGAAACCATAGAGTAATGCGGGGGAAGGGCAAGAGTTCAGCATTCTTGGGGATCACGACCCCAGAAAAAGGCTGAAGGAGATAAACACAGAGAACATCCAACTGCAACTAAGCCAGAAGTTCCCTGTTGGAAGACTCTATTTAATGGTCCTCATGTCACAGCCAACGCATTACCCACATTAGCTTGCTAAGCTGGAAGTGGGCACAGTGGGCATATGCCTGGGCAGCCGAGTGTGGCTGGGCCCTGACTACAAGCGCAAAGTCCACCTTCCAGTTGTTCCCAGGAAGTCTGCGTTTGTGTCATTTGCATGAGTTTGACTAAACTCTTTCCCGCAAGCAGAGCCCTTGCTGTGAAGGTCACTCATAGCCCAGGCGTTGTGCCCTCAGGACCTCAGAGTCCTGGTCTCACAAGTGTCCTGTTACAAACTGTGGATGTCTGCGGATTAACTGGCAAATGGAACTCAGAAAGCATAGAGCTGTGCGGTTTAGCACAGTTACAGAGAAACAGACCATGATTCTGGAATTAGCTTTACAAGGCTTTCCTTCTCATTCCAAACCAGTGCAGAAGCAGCCAGCTGAGACTAGCCACGTGATGTTGCAAAGTTCTTCAGAAGAACACGTAAATATACACACACCCCCCCCACATACACATATGTGCAAAGAAGACACTGATTTATGCCACATCGCATCTTAAATTACACCTCGGTGGAGAGATACGTGCAATTACTTAAATTACCCATTATTAGCAGGAACTGGGTTGGACAGTGTGAACAGCTGCAGAGTAAGGAAGAGAGCTGGGCTGAAGTGACCCTTGTAAAGCTGTTAGCCAATGGAAGCTCTCCCTTCAGCTCAGAATCTGAATATGAGCGTGGCGAGCATCGTAGTTGGCAAGAGATTCTAAGGATGAAATCGGTTTTAGGGTTTTGTTTTTCAGGGCGTAAGCTAGGCAGTAGTCCTGCCACTGAGCGTCAGCCCCTGCCCCCATCTTACTGTATAAGATGGAAACATTCAAAATGTGAGTGTGGGGCTAAAAAGATGGCTTAGCGGTTAAGCACTTGCCTGTGAAGCCTAAGGACCCCGGTTCGAGGCTCGATTCCCCAGTACACAAGAAAGCCAGATACACAAGGTGGTGCGTGCATCTAGAGTTTGTTTGCAGTGGTTGGAGGCCCTGGTGCACCCATTCTCTCTCTTTCTGCCTCTCTCTCTCTCTCTCTGTCTGTCGCTCTCAAATAAATAAAAACAACAACAACAACAAAAAAAATGTCAGTGTGGCACGTATCAAGTCGGCTGTGCCACTGTGCCCACGTATGCGATCCAATATTATTATAATGCTTTTGTGACATTTGTATTACATGTCATAAACATTTAAACTGATGGATTTTGAGTAAAACAGGCCAGTCTCCCTAAAGTGCTCAAGGTCTCCATAGAAGAAGGCTGAGCTTCCCCAAGAGAATGTACAGCCCTACAGGCACAGCCTGTTCACCCACTCTTCAGATTTGGACTTGGCAGACTGTATATCTGTAAACTAATAAATTTCTTCCTACGCAGAAGCATATTGTATTGGTTCCATTTCTCTGGGTGAACCTGGCTGTTCAGGATTAAGAGGAGCTAATGGTTTGGTTTCCTGAGCTTTGTGTATTCAAAGGATGACTGCAGCCCATCTGTAGCCAGGCTGGCCAGGCCTGGGCATCAGTATGCTGGGAAAGGTCCTCCCTGGCTTGTAAATCTGCCTCGTTGAACCTGGAGGATCTTGTGTGGAAAAATGAAGGACGTGAGGGTGTCACTCCTCCTGCAGACCCAGCTCCCTGTGGCCTTGGACATGCAGTTCCTATGCATTGTTCATCCAAGGGGTGCTGGCTGCCAGGCAGCTGTCTTGATCCAGTCCTGACTGCCCTTTTGCCTGGGTCTTATGACTTGGCAGGAAGATTCATTGCTGAGAATCTTGGCATTTGACTTTGAGCTGAGACAAGAGAGCAAAGATCCAGACAGTACACAGCTGAGCAGACTTGTGACTCTTGCCTCAGGCCAGTGAGTCTGTGAATAGTCATGGGGCAGGACGTTGGCTAACATGTTTTTTGGTTTTTCGTTTTTCGAGGTAGGGTCTCACTCTGGTCCAGGCTGACCTGGAATTCACTATGTAGTCTCAGGGTGGCCTCGAACTCTCAGCGATCCTCCTACCTCTGCCTCCCGAGTGCTGGGATTAAAGGCGTGCACCACCACGCCCGGCTTGGCTAACCTGTTAAGAACCTTTGAGTCACATTGTTGAACACTTAAAGATTAATTTTTTTTTTTTTGGAGGGAGACAGAGAGAGAGGGAGAGGGAGACAGATAGAGATGGGTGCACCAGCAGCCTCTCAGCTGCTGCAAATGAAATCCTGACGCATGCGCCCCCTTGTGGTCAAGTGCAGCATTGCGCCCTTGCGTCACTTTGCATCTGGCTAAACGTGGGACCTGGAGATTGGAACCAGCGTTCTTAGGCTTAGGAGGCAGGCGCCTTAACTACTAAGCCCATCTCTCCAGCCCTCTTGTGTCGTTTTTTGCATCTGGGTAAATGTGGGACCTGGAGATTGGAACCGCTAGAGATTGGAACCAGCGTTCTTAGACTTAGGAGGCAGGCACCTTAACTGCTAAGCCATCTCTCCAGCCTTATTTATTTATTTATTTATTTATTTATTTATTTATTTATTTTTTATTCTTAAATGCTTCCCTGGTCTACACACTTGAGGCCACTGGCTTTCCTATGCAATGCAACTAGGCTTGGCTATTGCCACCTGTCCCTCATCCATCCCTCCATACGCTGCTGTGGCCTGATACTTTCTATGCTACTTCACTGAGCAGAATATGTTCTTGTAGGGTCAGAAGGTGACAGACAAGACAAAGAAGACTGAAGACTGCAAAACATAAAATCCTTCTGACTACAACCCTGGGGATCTCGCCCACATGTCTGCCTGAGTCACAATGATCTCAGTACACCCCTATCCACCGTGCTTTTGGCATGAAGTGACCATTCTGCCTCCCATGTGGAAGTCTGCACCTGGTCTTCCTGGGGAAGTGGTAAAGATGGCTGACCGCCCACACACCTGGGCACGAGACACCCGTGACATAGGAGATTAAGAAACACTCATAATTAGGTCCAGAATCATCCTCTACTGACTGAATATATTTCCCAATTAATTTTCCAGTATCTTCATTCCTCAGAGCATATTGATTAATTAAACTTTTTTTTTTTTTTTTTTTTTGAGGTAGGGTTTCACTCTAGCTCAGGCTGACCTGGAATTCACTCTGTAGTCTCAGGGTGGCCTTGAACTCATGGCGATCTTCCTACCTCTGCCTCCCGAGTGCTGGGATGATTAAACTTGTTTTGAAAATTGTAAAAAAAATCTAAAGGGCAGAGCCAGCACACAAACACTTAAAGAAGTGTTACAAAAACAGGGACTTCCCCTCAAGGGGATCTTTCTGTGCCAGGAGTTATTCTAAGCTCTGTATGCTACCACCACACGTGTGCTTATGCCACAGGACATTGCTTCTAGGTGGGGGACCAGTCAAGATCTCAAATGCATAAAGACCAGGTTGTCCCTAAATGCTTTGTTACAATTTCTAAACCCCACCTGCCTTCCCCAACAGTTCTCCCTGGCTTCAAAATGTCCCCTTCTTGGCTCCCCAGCAGCTGAGACTCACTTACTGCATAAGTGATGGTAAGAATTTCTTTTTTTGAAATATTTTATTATTTATTTATTTATTTATTTATTTGAGAGAGAGAGATACAGAAATAGGCAGGTAGAGAGAGTGAGAGAGAGAGAATGGGTGCCCCAGGGCCTCCAGCCACTGCAAACGAACTCCAGATGCATGTACCCCCTTGTGCATCTGGCTTACGTGGGTCCTGGAGAATCGAGCCTTGAATCGGGGTCCTTAGGCTTCATAGGCAAGCGTTTAACCGCTAAGCCATCTCTCCAGCCCCGATGGTAAGAATTTCTAATGGCGAAGCATCATATTTCTTGTGAGTGTAAAAACCTCACTCAAGGGTTGGAGGAATGGCTTAGCAGTTAAGGCATTTGCCTGCAAAGCCAAAGGACCAAGGTTCAATTCCCCAGGTCCCACGTTAGCCAGATGCACAAGGGGGCACATGTGTCTGGAGTTCATTTGCAGTGGCTGGAGGCCCTGGCGTACCCATTCTCTCTCTCTCTCTCTCTCTCTTTTTCTGTCAAATAAATAAATAAAATATTTTTTAAAAAACGCACTTGACAGTATTTCTCCTCATTTTACATGTGAGAAGTGGCCTTACTTTCAGAAGACCATTTAAGGCAGTTTTTTTTTTTTTTTTTTTTTTTTGGTTTTGCGAGGTAGGGTCTCACTCTGGTCCAGACTGACCTGGAATTCACTATGTAGTCTCAGGGTGGCTTTGAACTCATGGCGATCCTCCTACCTCTGCCTCCCGAGTGCTGGGATTAAAGGCGTGCGCCACCACGCCCGGTTTAAGACAGTTTTTGTTTGCATTAAGCAGCAAGTTTTTCAGTGTTGTTATGCAAATGCAAAGAGGATTATAACAACCCACCCAGGATCTACTGAGCCAGGACAAAAGTAATGTCTCTTTTCATTCCTTATGAAATGCTGCAGCATGGGCTGGGGGATGGTGATCAACCTTGCATTTACATCTGAGATATCCCCCCAAAAAAGATCAACTTGCCTGACCACCAAGATAAACCGAAACCAGGCCTGGCCTGCTGGCTCCAGGCCCCAACCCTCAGTCTGGGGTCTGAAAGCTGTCGTGGGAAAAGAGGAGGAAGTTTTTTTTGAAATACAAACTTCTTCGTAATTATAGCTAGTATATATTTAAAAAAAAAACAAAAAAAAAAAACCTCCTGTTGATGCGAGCTCTTCCCCTGTCACCACCCACAACACTGGTGTGCTCAAGGGAATTTGAGCAATACCAGTTCCAACATCGTTACATGGGAAAATTCCAGAACCATGGGTGTTACTTTTTCTGAACATTCTCAAATCTCTCTTTCCCCATTTTATTTTTCTGGGTAATATTTTATTGCTCTTTTAAAAAGTTTCTTTTCTTAAAAAAATATTTTTACTTTATTTATTTATTTGAGAGAGAGAGATACAGAAATAGGCAGGTAGAAAGAGAGAGAGGGCGAGAGAGAGAATGGGTGCGCCAGGGCCTCCAGCTGCAAACGAACTCCAGATGCATGCACCTCCTTTTGCATCTGGCTTACGTGGGTCCTGGAGAATCGAGCCTCGAACCGGGGTCCTTAGGCTTCATAGGCAAGCGTTTAACCGCTAAGCCATCTCTCCAGCCCTCTTTTAAATAGTTTGCTGAAAAGCTTATGTACAATAAAGAGCTAGTGTGTCAAGAGGTCAGGGCAAGCTAGCGTGGGGCAAGATCACCTTGCAGAAATGGAGAGCTGTGACATTTAAAAATATATATATTTTATTTTTTATTTATTTGATAGAGAGATACAGAAATAGGCAGGTAAAGAGAGAGAATGGGTGCACAAGGGCCTACAGCCACTGCAAACGAACTCCAGATGCGTGCACCCCTTTGTGCACCTGGCTTACGTGGGTCCTGGGGAATTGAGCCTCGAACCGAGGTCCTTAGGCTTCACAGGCAAGCGAACCACTAAGCCATTTCTCCAGCCCGAGACGTGACTTTTTTTTTTTTAAATTTATTTTTGGAGTGAGAGACAGAGACAGAGAGAGAGAGAAAGACAGAGATGGATGCACCAGCAGCCTCTCAGCTGCTGTGAACGAACTCCAGACGCGTGCGCCCCCTTGTGGTCAAGTGCAGAATTGCGCCCTTGCGTCACTTTGCATCTGGCTAAACGTGGGACCTGGAGATTGGAACCGCTGGAGATTGGGACCAGCATTCTTAGGCTTAGGAGGCAGGCGCCTTAACCGCTAAGCCATCTCTCCAGCCCAGAGACGTGACATTTTTAAGGCTCTCATAAGGAACGGGTGAGGAAGGGAGGAATAAGATCAGAAGACATCTCAAGTGAGAGGCTCATCGTAGTGAAGCCAGTGCTAAATAAATGCTAACGATAAAACTCATCCCTTGGTTTAATGAGCACATGTGGAAGAAGTAAAAGCCTCATCAGGAAAGCTGCATTTACTTCACTGCAAGCAGTCAGACAGCCTCTTTCAGTTTTATGCTCATTGTGTATAAAATAGTGCTAATCTGACAAAATGATTCATACAGGACATAAAAAGTTATGGAGAGCACTATGTGAAAGTTTATTTATTTTTATTTTTTTCGAGGTAGGGTTTCACCCTAGTCTAGGCTGACCTGGAACTCATTATGTAGTCTCAGGGTGGCCTTGAACTCACAGTGATCCTCCTCCCTCTGCCCCCCAAGTGCTGGGATTAAAGGCATGCGCCACCACACCCCGCTGAAGGTTTATTTTCATTGCCAGCCCTGGAAACAATTTCACAGAGACTAAATTTCCAGTTTTCAAACAGCATACCTGGAAACTTAACATGGCAGATCACATCATTATAAGTACATCCTGTCACACCTTAAATGATCAGTGGTAAAATAGAGTCAATACTTGAAAAGTGGGTTTCCCTTTAGTAAGAAAAACATTAATTTCAGTCAAACCTTCCCAGTGGTCTCTGTCTTTTTTTCTTTGCTCTCTCTCTTCCATAATGTAAAAGGCTCAATATTTCTATAGATGTCACGAATGAATGGGAAAGGCCAAAGAAGTGCCCACAGCTATAATCAGAGAGTGATTTAAAACTGCTGTGGTTCCACTGATCAGCTTTTATGTGGGCGATAAATGCAAGAACTTCAGCTGGTGGAAACAGGAAGTAGAAGTGAAAGGAGATGCTTATTAATGGGCATTTAATCCATTTACAACAAGATGTGGTCACTAAACACATTCTATTGTCTCTTGCATATTTTTTCTGTGTAACAGCCTGCAAGATGGACCATTTCATGCTAGGCTGCAGACCATGCCCTGGGCCTGAGCTGAGTATCTTCCAATCCACAGTACGTGGATGTGGAAGGGTTAGAGGTGACATCATGCAATATTTTTTTTTATCACTAAAACCTTATCTTCTATGTTGCCAAGGAGCAGTAACTCAGCCACTGGGTTGTATCTACTCAGTGAACTGCCCTACCAGCCTCTTTTCTTCTTTTTTTTTTTTTTGGAGAGAGACACACAGAGAGACAGACAGAGAGGGAGAGGAAGACAGATAGAGATGGGCACGCCAGCAGCCTCTCAGCTGCTGCAAACGAACTCCAGACGCGTGCGCCCCCTTGTGGTCAAGTGTGGCATTGCACCCTCGCGTCACTTTGCATCTGGCTAAACGTGGGACCTGGAGATTGGAACCCTGGAGATTGGAACCAGCGTTCTTAGGTTTAGGAGGCAGGTGCTTTAACCACTAAGTCATCTCTCCAGCCCGAAAATAACTCTTTTATTCAACTTTTTAAAAAATTGGCCTTTATTCCATTCATCTTCTTTTAGAGAACTCACTTTTCACAGGCATTATTTCATGAACAACAATGGTAGCACACTGGGGTGCCCAGAAGAGGGTGAGGGTCCGTGCATATGCGCAGGTGCCCAGAGAGAAAGCTGGCAGCAGCGCAAAGGGAGCCCACAGTGGGACGAGCAGGCCCTTGGTGCTTTCTGCGTGCGTTCACGGGTCTGCGTTGTTCTGATCCATCTTCCACTTTTACCTCCGTAGAGTGTGCTTTCTGTCAGGATTAATCCTGAATCTCACTCAGTCAACCTAGCTTCTTTCTCAGTGAAAATGATCAAAGGTCACTGGTCAGTGGCCCCTGTCCTTTACCTACGGTTTCATTGTGATGGGCACTGGGATGGACACTCGTGTCTAAGCCTGCACAGCCACAGACAGCAGAAAAGGAAGAGGATATGCATTTGTTTGTGTGTTTTTGTGCTTATGTATACAGGTATGCATGTCAATATATTTTATGTGTGTAAGTTTATGCACAAACATGTACACATGAGGGGTGTGTGTGTGTGTGTGTGTGTGTATGTGTGTAACCTGTTCCTAGGGTAGTGAAAATTCTGTTTTTCTTTCTTTTTCTTTCTCTCTTGCTCTCTTTCTTCTTTCTTTCTTTTTCTTTCTCTTTCTTCGGTCTTTCTGTCTCTTTCTCTTTTCTCTCTCTCTTTCTTCTTTTTTCTCTCTCTCTTTCTTCTTTATTTCTCTCTTTCTTCTTTCTTTCTCTCTTTTCTTTCTTCTTTCTTTTTTCTTTCTTTTTCTCTCTCTCCTTCTTTCTTTCTTTTTCTCTCTTTCTCTCTTTCTTCTTTCTTTCTCTCTTACCTTCTTTCTTTTCTCTTTCTTCTTTCTTTATTTTTCTATCTTTCTTTTTCTCTCTTTTGTTTTTCTTTCTTTCTTTTTCTCTCTTTCTATCTTTCTTTTTCTCTCCTTTCTTTCTCTCTTTTGTTCTTCTTTCTTTCTCTCTCTTTCTTCTTTCTTTCTTTCTTTCTTTCTCTCTCTCTCTCTTCTTCCTTTCTCACTCTTTCTTTCTTCTTTCTTTCTTTTTTTTCACTCTCTCTTTCTTCTTTCTTTCTCTCTCTCTCTCTTTCGTTCTTTCTTTCTTTCTTTTCTTTTTTGTTTTTTTCAAGGTAAGGTCTCACTCTAGCCCAGGCTGACCTGGAATTCATTCTGTAGTCTCAGGGTGGCCTTGAACTCATGGCGATCCTCCTACCTGTGCCTCCTGAGTGCTGGGATTAAAGACGTGTGCCACCATGTCTAGCCTGAAAACTCTATTTGCAAATCACATCCATGAGATTGTATGGGCATAGACATGTCAAAAGCACTGGTAGTACTGGTCACCACTTTTGTTTAGGTGGGCACAAAAAAGGAGAAATAAATGATACAGCACCCAACCAGCACAAGTACACTTGCCAGGGAAGGAAGGGGGGGTTGATGATGCTATTGGTATTTGTTTTTAAATTTTTATTTTTTGGAGAGAGACACAGAGAGAGACAGAGAGAGAGGGAGAGGAAGACAGATAGAGATGGGCGTGCCAGCAGCCTCTCAGCTGCTGTGAATAAAATCCAGACGCATGTGCCCCCTTGTGGTCAAGTGCGGCATTGCACCCTTGCATCACTTTGCATCTGGCTAAACGTGGGACCTGGAGATTGGAACCAGCATCCTTAGGCTGAGGAGGCAGGCGCCTTAACCGCTAAGCCATCTCTCTGGCCCTGGACTTTATAGTTTTGAAGACTATTTGAAATTTAGCAGTTTGAGTTCCCTAATATTTGCTCCAGTATGCCGCTCTAGTATGCTGGGTTACTTGATATGCCTTGTGAAATGTAGAATCACTTTCTCAATCTGCCTGTTTTTCCTGCTAGTCACCCCTCCACTTTGAAATGAGCATTTGCGCTGTCAAAAGAAGTCTGCCTTCAGGGCTGGTGAGATGGCTTAGCGGTTAAGACACCTGCCTCCTAAACTTAAGAACACCGGTTCCAATCTCCAGGTCCCACGTTTAGCCAGATGCAGTGACGCAAGGGCGCAATGCCACACTTGACCACAAGGGGGCGCACGCGTCTGGATTTCGTTCACAGCAGCTGAGAGACTGCTGGTGCGCCCATCTCTGTCTGTCTCCCTCTCCCTCTCTCTCTGTGTCTCTCTCCAAAAATAAAAAATTAAAAAAAAAAGAAGTCTGCCTTCAGTAAACTTGAAGGCAGAACAGCCCGTGTTATGTAAGCTAAAAGGTAAAACAACAGAAAAAGTAGGAGAAAGAGGAATATTATAGGAATCCAGCAGGAGAGGATAGAGAGGGATGGAATAAAATTTAAAGCAATCATAGAGGGTGGAGGGTCCTTGGTTTGGATGACTTAGAAGGTAGGGTGCAGATGTTTGTATATGAGAAATTAGAGAGCAAGAGCTCAGCAAGTCCTTTGCCCGAGTTCATTCTAACCTGGGTGAGTACTGTGTCTTTGGTTAAAAGAAAAATGAGATGGGTCTTCATTCTACTCCACGGATCTGTGTGTCCATTTTTGTGCAGATACCATGTTGTTTTAGTGACCATGGCTTTGTAGTTCATTTGAAATTAGGTATGGTGATACGGCCAGACATAGTTCTTTGTTGAGAAAATTTTGGCTATCCAAGGCCTTCTGTTCTTCCATGGGAATGATGATACTATTTTTTCTATTTCTCTGAAGAACATTGCTAACATTTTTATTTATTTATTTATTTATTTATTTATTTATTTATTTATTCTTAATGACAACTTCTTTAATTGTAGACAATAGCCCATGTTATTTCCCTCCCTATCCCCCCACTTTCCCCTTTGAAACTCCACTCTCCATCAAATCCCCTCCCCCTCTCAATCAGTCTCTCTTTTCAGTTTGATGTCATGATCTTTTCCTCCTATTATGATGGTCTTACGTAGGTACTATCAGGCACTACAAGGTCATGGACATCCAGGCCATTTTGTGTCTGGAGGAGCACGTTGTAAGGAGTCCTACCCTTCCTTTGGCTCTTACATTCTTTCTGCCCCCTCTTCCACAATGGGCCCTGAGCCTTGGAAGGTGTGTTAGAGATGTTTCAGTGCTGAACACTCCTCTGTCCCTTCTTCTCAGCACCATGGTGCCTTCTGAATCATCCCAAGGTTGCCATCATCTGAAAAGAGAAGCTTCTCTAACCAAAAGTGAGAGTAGCATTAATATATGGGTGTGGACATGAAGAGAAGTGCTTACTGGGCAGTTTGGTGAGCATAGTATATACATTTAGCATGACACCAGCAGACATTGCACCCCTAGGGCTCATGACTACCCCTGTCGTAGGTTTTCAGTATCAGGGATGTGTTCCCTCGCATGGAGCGGGCATCCAGTCCAATTAGAGAGTGGTTGGTTTCCCCCATAACAGACATGCCACTATTGCACCCGTTGGCTCATTTGGCCTGGCTAGCCAAATTTAAAGCTTGCAGTGTTCACTGTTGAGTACCTTCACTGGTGTTTGAATTGCTTTGAATCTGGGTAATGCTTTTTTGTAGGATGGCCATTTTCACAATGTGAATTCTTTCAATCCATGAGCATGGGAGGTCTTTCCATCTTATATTGGGTTCAATTTATGCTTTCTTTGTACAGGTCTTCCACTTCTTTGGCTGTTTTCTTTCTTCAGCATTTCTGTCTCTTGTTTGAACTTTATTTTCATTTCTTGATGTGACCTCTTTTTTGTCTCTTGGAGTTCATCCTGCATTTGCATATGTCCTTGTTGACTTGTTCCATTGGCCTGTTCAAGCTGGTTTTGGGTGAAATCAGATGCTTTATTTTGGCAGACAAGAAACTGGAGAGAAGGCCATCTTTAGAGGTCTCAGGAAAGCGAGCACACGAAAAGTTGTCCTTGATTTGAAGCTGACTATGTTACACCTCTTGTAAATGGAATGAATAAAGAAAAGAGACAGTTTTATTTGTCTGTCTCAAGACGTTCATCATAGCATGCAGGTGTGCAATACCACATTTAGGCACTCCACCCTCCCACTTCTAAATTTATCATGCTTTATGATATACACAGATTTCCACTGTTTTCTACAAACCGTTAATGTGTCCCTAAAGAAATAGTGTCCTTCAAGCTCAGATTTCCATAGTTAATCTGAGATAAAATCAGAACATATCAGCAATTATTTTTATCACCATGTTCCATGCCAGATCAATGCAGTGTTTGCAGTTCAAAGAGATAAAGGAGAATATTTTACTCAGCTGTCCCCCAAATGAGAAATAAAACAGGAAAATAACATTTCCTATGCTTTTTGTATATCAAAGCTATCAAATGGCTGGGAATAAAGGTCAGAGAAACTTCCAGCATGGGCATCGCTCTAAATGTTAATCCCATTAGGTGATTCTGGAAACAACAGCATTTTCTAGCCAAAGAATTGATTTATGACCCCACAAAGTTACTGCCCTAGTTGAATGTCCGCTACATTGCAGTTATAAAAGATATAAAGAGGTGTAAGGAAGCCGGGCGTGGTGGTGCATGCCTTTAATCCCAGCACTCAGGAGGCAGAGGCAGGAGGATTGCAATGAGTTCCAGGCCACGCTGAGACTACAGAGTGAATTCCAGGTCAGTCCGGGCTAGAGTGAGACCCTACCTCGAAAAACAAAACAAACGAACAAAGAGGTCTAAGGAAAATGTGATGCTGCCTGCTTGCCTGGATTCATTTCTTCCCAAGTGTGTGCATCAGTGCAGCTGCCACTCCCTGCTGCACATTTTGTCTTTCGGCATGGACAGAATCAGGGCAACGCTGCAGGCCGCATACAGATTGAGAATGCTGCGGCGTGCAGCTTCATGGACCAAGATGCTAGTGGGCTCTCAGCCTCTCCAGGCACACGTGCTCATCACTGGACGATCCAGCCTCTGTTATAAAAGGCAATCATATAATCCTCTTTTCAAATACTACAGCTCCCATTGGTTCCTCTGCCTGGGTCTACTGGGATACACATAATTGTGTCATACGCTGAGGAGCATCTCCCTATTGGCCCCTGGAAATACTGGTAGCCTGACGGTGTTGCATGTCTAGATAAAATACAAACACATAGGCCTGGAGAGATGGCTTAGAGGTTAAGGTGCCTGCCTCCTAAGCCTAAGAACACTGGTTCCAATCTCCAGCGGTTCCAATCTCCAGGTCCCACGTTTAGCCAGATGCAAAGTGACGCAAGGGCGCAATGCCACACTTGACCACAAGGGGGCGCACGCGTCTGGATTTTGTTCACAGCAGCTGAGAGGCTGCTGGCGTGCCCATCTCTATCTGTCTTCCTCTCCCTCTCTCTCTGTCTCTCTCCAAAAAAAAAAAAAAAATACAAACACAGTCCAACAATATCTGTGTGCTGTCTCTGATCATGAAAAACTCACATTACAAGAGATGCCCTTTTACAGGGGCACAAAAACCTAAAAACCTTTGGGAATGAAGTTATTAAAACTCTGTAGGAACTTTATAAAGAAAGCACTAAGGAGTTGTTGATTGATTTAATGCTGTATTTTTATATAAAAACCCAATTATCTTTGGATTGGAAGGCTAAAGGAATTGGGGGTAGGGGTAACACCTCATTCTATGTAGAAAAATAAGCCCACCTACAAAAAAATTAAAGAAAATTCTCATTTAAAAATGTATTTTAATACCTGGTACTGAAAAACCTAAGTAAAAGTCTATGGTAGGTGAGGTCATGAGCCTTAGTGTTATAAGCCTGCTCTTGTCTGACTAAATGTATATATTATTCCCACCAAGCTGCCCTGAAAGCACTACGCTTAATGTTCATATTCACATATTAACGCTACTCTCACTTCTGGTTAGAGAAGCTTCTCTTTTCAGATGGCGATGACCACTGGGATCACCCAAAAGGCAACATAGTGCTGAGAAGAAGGGATGGAGGAGTGCCCAGCACTGAAACATTTCTGTCACACCCTCCAAGGCTCAGGGACCATTGCGGAAGAGGGGAGGATAGAATGGAAGAGCCAAAGGAAGGGTATGACTTCTTACAATGCAACTGCCCAGACAGAAATTGGCCTCGATATCCATGACCTTGCAGTGCCTAGCAATACCTCCGCAAGACCCTCAAAATAGAAGAAAAAGATGATGACATCAAATTAAAAGAGAGACTAATGGAGAGAGGGAGGGGATATGATGGAGACTGGAGTTCTAAAGTGGAATGGAGGGAGGGGAGGGAAATATCAGGTGGGTTTTTTTGTATGTAAGTATAAAAGTTGTCAATAAAAAACAATAATTAAAAAATGTATTTTAATAATATGATAGCAATATTGTAATGTGTGAGGAATATTGCAAAGTGAAACAAACAAACAAACAAAAACCTCTCGCCATTAAGAAATGTGAACTCACTGGTACAGGGACACAGATGCTAAGTCCTGAATAAAAAGCCAGTTCAATTTTGCCTTACATATTTAAAAATGCATAACAAATGAGATCTCTTCACATAGAAAGACGAGAACAAAAAAACATGAACTAATTCATATTTATCACTACGATAGCCTTTGTTGATCTCTAAATTTGAGATGCTGAATTTTCCGTGTTTGTGTTCTGTGTTTCTTGCAACTCCAGGTTTGGAGCCAATCATAGAGAGGTTTATACAGAAATTAGCAGGCTGAAAATCATGAGGAAGACATAGTCCATGTGGCACATAAATCTTTATTCTCACCCATGTCAGCTACTGGCCTCTTTGTGGTCCAGTAGTGGAATGGTCTGTGGCTTCAGAGGACTGGAGACTTAGCTCTGTGAGTTAACTACTGGCTGCTCAACCACAACCCATGTGACAGCCAAGCACCATGGTGCATGCCTGTGATCCCAGCACAGGGGATCGGAGGCAGGAGTAATCCTGGGACTGGCTGGCAAAATAGTCTAGCTAAATTGGTGAGCTCCAGGTTTAGTCGGAGACCCTGCCTCTGAGAATATTGTTGAGGGTCAGAAGCTGTGGGCTGCTTCTGAAATCCCAGCACATCTATGACAAGATGGGAGGCAGACATGGGAGAATCTCCTGGAAGCTTCCAGATTGGGTAGCTTGGTAAAGGGAGCAGTGAGTGACAATGATAAAGACCTCAGAATTGTTTGTTTTTGTTTGTTTTGATTTTTTTTTTTTTTTTTTTAGATAGGGTTTCACTCTAGCCCAGGCTGACCTGGAATTCACTCTGTAGTCTCAGGGTGGCCTCGAACTCACGGCGATCCTCCTACCTCTGCCTCCCGAATGCTGGGATTAAAGGCGTGCGCCACCACACCTGGCCTCAGAAATTTGTCCTCTGATCTCTACACACACATGCAATGGAATGAGTACACCTGACTCACACACATGGACATGCACAAACACATCATCTACATGTGAACCCAAAAAAATTTTTAAAAAAACTTAAAAAGGATAGTGTGTGGGCTGGGCAGATGGCTCAGAAGTTAAAAGCACTTATTCACAAAGCCTGCTAGCCCAGGTTCAATTCCCTAGGACCCACATAAAGTCAGAGGCATAAAGTGGTTGCAGGTGTCTGGAATTTGTTGGCAGTGGTAAGAAACTCTGTAATGCCTGTACTTTATCTCTATTTCTCAAATAAATAAGTAAAGCTATTTTTTACATTTTTAAAATTTTTACTTATTTATTTGAGAGACAGAGAGGTAGAGAAAGAGAAAGAATAGAGAGAGAATGGGCACACCAAGGCCTCCAGCCACTGCAAACAAATGCCAGATGCGTGTGTCACCTTGTGCATCTGGCTTATGTGAGTCCTGGGGATTCAAACCAGGATCCTTTGGCTTTGCAGACAAGTGCCTTTACTCCTAAGCCATCTCTCCAGCTCTAAAAATATTTTAAATATATTTTAAAATATTTACTTTATTTATTTATTTGAGAGAGAAAGAGGCAGATAGAGAGAAAGAGAGAATGGGCACACCAGGGCCTCCAGCCAGCCAAATGAATGCCAGACGCGTGTGAACCCTTGTGCATCTGGCTTATGTGTGTCCTGGGGAATTGAACCTGGGTTCTTAGGCTTCACAGGCAAACACTTTAACCATTAAGCAATTTCCCCAGCCCTAAAAATATATTTTCTTTAAAAAACAGAATAATGTAGAGTGATTAAGAAGGCCCACCTTGGGCTGGAGAGATGGCTGAGTGGTTAAGGCGCCTGCCTCCTAAGCCTAAGAACACTGGTTCCAATCTCCAGCAGTTCCAATCTCCAGGTCCCACGTTTAGCCAGATGCAAAGTGACGCAAGGGCGCAATGCCGCACTTGACCACAAGGGGGCGCGCACATCTGGATTTCATTCACAGCAGCTGAGAGACTGCTGGTGCACCCATCTCTGTCTCCCTCTCCCTCTCTGTCTATCTCTCTCCAAAAATAAATAAAAATAATAAGAAAAAAATTTAAAAAAAAAGGCCCACCTTTGGCCTTCACATGCATGCACACACATGTTCATCTATACACACATACACAAACCCGCTTAAACACAGGCATATGCGCCCCACACACATACACATACCAGGAAAAACTTTCTTTGGTTTCTAAAACTACTCTCAACTGAAGTATTACATGATCTACTATTTCTTTAGACTTAGGACAGCATAGCCCATTGTTGCTTCATGGGGAAACAAAACATACCAAGTAATAAAATTATTAAACTCCATTTATAGAGAACACATCTAAAACACAAAAATTGTATATTTCTTTTTTTTTTTTTTTGGAGAGAGACAGAGAAAGAGGGAGAGGGAGACAGACAGAGATGGGTGCACCAGCAGCCTCTCAGCTGCTGCAAACGAAATCCAGACGCATGCGCCCCCTTGTGGTCAAGTGCGGCATTGCGCCCTTGCATCACTTTGCATCTGGCTAAACGTGGGACCTGGAGATTGGAACCGCTGGAGATTGGAACCAACGTTCTTACGCTTAGCAGGCAGGCGCCTTAACCGCTAAGCCATCTCTCCAGCCCGAGTCCTAGTTTTTAATTTGGTGATGATGCAAGGATGCAGTGACTGAGTTCACCACTAATGCCAATGCTGTGGGAATATCTGTGCTCGTGGTAATGTATCATGGCATACACAGGATGGATTGATGACTTTAACATTGTGAAGTCAGCCTTTGATGAGACATGCAAGACCCCCCTTTTCTCCCAGTAAAAGGTGCAGGAGCCCATCTAATTATATGTCAGGAAGGAAAATATGAGAGCACTCACTGAAGAGTTGAATTGGAGTAGGGCCACATTTTCTCCCACGAGTGAAAAATATTGGAAAAAATGGACAATGAAACCAAAATATCTGGTTTTATTAGGGCTCATTTTACTCCTATCAAATGATCTAGAAACTTCCATTAGATTATACTTTGCCTGTCACACACTCATCACTGATAGCATCTTCACAGAACATAGAATGAGGTCTCTGTGAAGTACTTCCCGTGCTCTGACAGCATCAAAGCCAGTGTTGTTATGATACCAATTCCTGACTTTTTCATCTTTCTGGTTTCATGAACAAATCTTAGCTCATCACAACCCGGAGTCATATAACTGTTTCCCAATTATTTCTCCCACAAGATGGGCGTTTCCATTAGCAGAAGTTGGTGCTAAAGTTTCTTATGCAGAGGAAATTTGTGTAGAGTTTTATTTTACCATCTGACTTATATTGCCATGGCAGAAAAAAAGACACATACTGTCAATCATCAAAAGAATCCCCCCTTATTTCTCCTTCTTCTCCTTTTCCATCTCTCTTCCTCCTCTTATTTCTCCTTCTCTTTTCCATCTTCTCTTCCTCCTCCTTCTTTTGTACTTTAGAGAAATGTGTATCTTTCTAAAGAATCAGCCAATGGTTAATATTTTATTTTTATTTTATTTTATTTTCTTTATTTTTGGAGAGAGACACAGAGAGAGATAAACAGAGGGAGAGAGAGAGAGAGAGAGAGATAGAGATGGGCGCACCAGCAGTCTCTCAGCTGCTGTGAACGAAATCCAGATGCATGCGCCCCCTTGTGGGCAAGTGCGGCATTGCACCCTTGCATCACTTTTCATCTGGCTAAACGTGGGACCTGGAGATTGGAACCGCTGGAGATTGGAACCGACGTTCTTAGGCTTAGGAGGCAGGCACCTTAACCGCTAAGCCATCTCTCCAGCCCTGGTTAATATTTTTCTATGAACCCCTGGAATTTCCTGTCATTCTGTTTTCCCTTAGGCATCAAGGCGTCAGTTTTCTTGGCAGTCTCCCCTCTTTTCTATTATTTTTGACTGGAAGTGTTGGTTTCTTCCAAAAGAATGTTCTCAGCAGAGCTACCACTGCATGGTTGGAAAACAGATGATGACCTCAAGCTTGCTAACTGAAGGATTTACTAGTAAGAGCTGAAGATTTGATTTGAGGAATAGCATTGATTTTATTTCTCATTTTATTTTATTTCTCATTAAAAAGCATTCATGAATTAGCCGGATGTGGTGGTGCTCACCTTTCATCCCAGAACTTGGAAGGATTGCCATGAGTTCAAGGGCAAGTTGAGACGACATAGTGAATTCCAGGTCAGCCTGGGCTACAGCAACACCCTACCTCATAAAAACAAAACAACAGGGCTGGAGAGATGGCTTAGTGGTTAAGGCGCCTGCCTGCTAAGCCTAAGAACGTCAGTTCCAATCTCCAGGTCCCACGTTTTGCCAGATGCAAAGTGATGCAAGGGCGCAATGCTGCACTTGACCACAAGGGGGTGCACGCATCTGGATTTCATTCACAGCAGCTGAGAGACTGCTGGCATGCCCATCTCTGTCTTTCTCTTCCTATCTCTTTGTCTCTCTCTCCAAAATAAAAATAAATATTAAAAAAACCAAAACAACAACAACAACAAAATACCCAAAATAACACAACTCCTACATTGTAGCTTCTTGAAACAGTCTGTTATCCAACTTCTCCATGAGGTATGTTACATCTGATTTTGCTGCTGATCTGAGGAAGCAATGTGACAGCTGGAAGTACAAACAGTTACAGCAATCATCAGATTTCTCTCTGGTGAGCTGTGATGGCACACACTGCAGGCAAGGCTCTTCCCTGAAATCGCCAATCGCTTTCATTTTCAAGTCAAGTATATCTGCAATGCTTGGGTTTCCACCAGGGAGTTCTGAGAACACAGAGTCGATCAGCCTTTGTACAGCTAAGTCCTCTGAGCTGCACATGGCAGAGAAAGGTAGGTGGTGACCATCAATAAGGTAGATAAAAGAGGAACCACGAATGACAGACATTTGACCTCCTCACCAGTGAAGAGATAATTAGAGTAACACTAATCACTAAAAATAGAAGGATGCAGACATACTGCAAACATTTCTTGGGATCCAGGTGCTGTTAGCTAATAACCTTGGAGGCAGTGGGAGCCCAAGCAGAGCCAGCATCCACTGAACCACACACACACATATGTGAAGCAAAGGGTGTGTGTTCTGTCTCTGTTCGGTGCAGCATCCTACCCAAGCTGACGGTTAACACGCAAATGCATGTGAGAAACATTGCTGCTCCAATTCTTCAGGAACTACAGTGAGGATGTCTCGCTGGCCTGGACTGTTCTGGGTTGTTCTGACGATGGTGCCACTTTGGCCTCCACCGATCAGCACAGAGGAAGAGCACACTGGGGGAAATGAGAGCCCTCGGATCAAGGTGCTCTCACAACTACTCGTTCTGCTGGTGACAGATAGATACTGAACATGGAGAGATGAGGCTGGTCAAGAGTGTTTGCCACTGAATATTCAAGTTTGGCCATACAGGCCCAATGACTGAACGGGTGCAATAGTGGCATGTCTGCTCTTGGGGTAACCAACTGCTCCATAATTGGACTGAAGGCCCTCTCTATGGGAAAGAATACATGCCTGGTACTGAAAAACCTAAGTAAAAGTCTACGGCAGGTGAGGTCATGAGCCTTGGGGGTATAAAGCCTGCTCTTGTCTGAGTAAATGTATATATTATTCCCACCAAGCGGCCCTGGGGGCACTACATTTAATGTTCATGTTCACATATTAACGCTACTCTCACTTCTGGTTAGAGAAGCTTCTCTTTTCAGATGGCGATGACCACTGGGATGACCCAAAAGGCAACACAGTGCTGAGAAGAAGGGATGGAGGAGTGCCCAGCACTGAAACACCTCTGACACAACCTCCAAGGCTCAGGGACCATTGCAGAAGAGGGGGCAGATAGAATGGAAGAGCCAAAGGAAGGGTATGACTTCTTACAATGCAACCGCCCAGACAGAAATTGGCCTCAATATCCAAGACCTTGCAGTGCCTAGCAATACCTTCACAAGATCCTCATAATAGAAGAAAAAGATGATGACAACAAATTAAAAGAGAGACTAATGGAGAGAGGGAGGGGATACGATGGAGACTGGTGTTCTAAAGTGGAATGGGGTGAGGGTAGGGAAGGGGAGGGAAATATATGGTTTTTTTTGTATGTAAATATAGAAGTGTCAATAAAAAAAATCAATTTAAAAAAAAAGAGTGTTTGCAACAACTCCTCAGCAAACGTTCAAAGAGATGAAATAGAAAAATCCTCTGTTGAATCCGTTTCCCTGGGGAAAGCATGAAGTTTATGCTGGCAGAACTTGAAGGATGGCACAGGATGACCTTCTAGCATCACATAGCCTTATACACGATGGGCCAGGGTGACAGCTTACTTCCAGAGCTCAGTGCTAATGCATGGGAACGGAATGGCTGATCTGTTCCTGACCAGTTTGGTTGTAGAAGTTGATAAATGATTCTATAGAACTTCCCACAAAAAGTCCTTCATGGGCTGGAGAGATGGCTAAGCGGTGAAGGCGCCTGCCTGCCAACCCTCCGAACGCCCATTTGATTCTCCAGGTCCCACGTTTAGCCAGATGCAAAGTGACGCAAGGCCGCAATGCCGCACTTGACCACAAGGGGGCGCATGCATCTGGAGTTCGTTCACAGCAGCTGAGAGACTGCTGGTGCGCCCATATCTATTTGTCTTCCTCTCCCTCTCTCTCTATCTCTCTCTGTACAAAAAAAAAATAAATAAATAAAAATAATTTTTTTTAAAAAAGTCCTTCACGGGGACTGGAGAGATGGCTTAGTGTGGAAGGTGCCTGCCTGCCAACCCTCAGAACGCCCATTTGATTCTCCAGGTCCCACGTTTAGCCAGATGCAAAGTGACACAAGGGCGCAATGCCGCACTTGACCACAAGGGGGTGCACGCGTCTGGAGTTCGTTCACAGAGGCTGAGAGACTGCTGGCTGGCTCATTCTCTCTCTCTCTATTTCTCTCTGACCCTCTCAAAAATAAAAGTCCTTCATAACTTTCCCTGGCTTCCATTGAGGTATAGTCAGGAACCCCATGGAAACCCATGCAGAGCCATAGGAGAGAGAGAAGGCTCGGGCCGGTCACATGTGCTAATACATACCCAGAGATCATTCCAGAAAACCTGTGCAGTTATAGAAGCCAGAGCAGGGCCCTGCCAATCATAAACACCACCTATGTGGTCTTGCATAAATAACTCAGGCCCTTTGTTTATCTGAGTTAAAGGGCAAAGGGTCTAAATTATAGACTTGTCATCGGAATGGAAATGAAAAGGTACAAGGGTTCCTGTGCGCTATCACTCTTCTAGTCTCTAGGATGTGTTAGCTTACAGAGAAAGCCAGGAATTTTCCAGATGCGTTTGATGAATCCGTGTCATGACAGGGGTCATCAGGAGGAGGCTGTAGGGCTAGGGTCAGATAGAGGGAGAAGGCACAACAGCAGAATCAGAAGTCAGACAAGGGGGGAGATTTATTAAGCAATTCTATCTCGCTGGCTTTGAGGAGGGAGGCAGGGGTTAAAAGCTCGGTGTTCAGAAGCTTCTGGAAGACCGAGAAGGTAACCAAAAACATGTTCCCCTCGGGGTGTGCTTGAGGAATCTGCCCTTCCACTGCGTCTGGGCTTCTAACCTCTAGAACTTGGAGAAAAGCCAGTTTTCAGTAAGCCACCAAGAGTGTAATTTGTTACAAGAGCAATGCAAATCGGACACAATGGTATATCCAGAAAGACTAAATCCTCTATTGAGCACATGAGAACTCTGTGACATATTAGTTAGCTCTGCTTTTCTTTCTGCTCCTGAAAAGGAGCCGGTTTTATCAGTGCACATTTAGAGCAACTTTTTCAAAAAAATGACTCATGCGATCTATTCATAATATTACCTTCCATATTAGCATACAGATGGATATATTTGTTATCTGCCAGCCACCATCACACTGGGTGGCTTACTTAAATGAACTTTGCAGAGAGGAAAATGATTTTGCATCCAAGGACCAAAAAAAAACCACTGGTTCACTAAACTCCCAAGAGGGTGGTTCTGGAATTTCTCTCTTACTTGGCTGGCATTTTCTGGAATGTGTGTACTGCCAAAGAATTCACAGGATGGTTCTTCATTAACATAAACGTGTAAAAACTTTCAATTTTGTTTTGTTTGGCTTTTTGAGGTAGGGTCTCACTGTAGCTCAGGCTGACCTGGAATTCACTCTGTAGTCTCAGGGTGGCCTCGAACTCATGGTGATCCTCCTACCTCTGCCTCCTGAGTGCTGGGATTAAAGGCGTGCGCCACCATGCCCAGCCTAAAACTCAATTTAAAAAAACCATATACAATATACAAATTAAAGATGCTCTCTTCCCCCTTTCTCTGTTTTATTGATTTTGTTGTGGGTGGGGAACAAGGTTCGCTCTGTAGCCCAGACGGGCCTGGAAGTCATGGCAATTCCCCTGCCACAGTCTCCCAAGTGCAGGTGTGATTCCAATACCAGTGAGACTATTCTTTCTATGTTGAAAAAAAAAAAAAAAAAACCTCTTTAATCCATTAAATTCAACTGCTGCAGTGATGAGGAGACAGGCTCTTGTTTCGTTCGGAATCCAGATCTCATCAATTCCTGAGAGTGTATTACGTCCTCCAGAGAGAAGCGCTCGCTGTCTTCCCAGGTCTGACAGAGACCATCTGTCACCCTGTGCATGTTTAAGAAACGACTGTGGCTTTTCTTGCAGAATGTGAAACATCAGAAGACAGTGCCAGCTCACAGAGATGAACCCCTTCAGCTCTCAGCGGTGGCCTCTGCTCTAAAACAGTGCACTTCTTTTCCACCCGATTAAAGAAAATCAATATTATTGTTGCTCCTGCTACATGAGAGCATTTTATTATTTTATTTATTTTTGGAGAGAGACACAGAGAGAGACAGAGAGAGAGGGAGAGGGAGACAGATAGAGATGGGCACGCCAGCAGTCTCTCAGCTGCTGTGAACGAAATCCAGATGCGTGTGCCCCCTTGTGGTCAAGTGCGGCATTGCGCCCTTGCGTCACTTTGCATCTGGCTAAACGTGGGACCTGGAGATTGGAACCACTGGAGACTGGAACCGGGTTCTTAGGCTTAGCAGGCAGGCACCTTAACCGCTAAGCCATCTCTCCAGCCCCATGAGAGCATTTTTAGGGGAGAACTACAACTCTGAGAAAATCCCTAACAAAATACCTTATAGTTTAGTTATTTTACTCCAATATTGATTGTCATGTTTAGAAATGCTTCTCTTTGTCATCACATAATCCAAACAAAATTTGCATATAGTTGATCAGTGCCGGAAAGATTTAAACATGTCCCAGAAGCATCACCTGTTTTAATCCCTTTTCGGGGTTGAAGAGGGAAGTCTGTGGGTATCATCTGCCATTTGTTTTCTGCTTCATGGACAAGAGATAATGAAGCTGGGCAGTGAAACAAGACCAGGGAAAGTGTCAACATGGTGAACCCTCAAACGTTATGAGAGCATCAAATCTCCCGGAGGCAACTGTCATTACGTAACATTAGATTGGACAGCATTTATTTATTCAAAGTCGTGTCTGAAAAGTAGCTTTATAGCTCTAGCACAGACCTTCTAAATTAAGACATTTGGGGGATTTTATTGTTTTCTTAAGTGACTATGGATGAAGCAATGGATACCGGTGGTCCTGAGCGACCAGCAGGCAATGCGCGGGATCCAGGAAATATAGCACGTGAACCCAAGACTTTACATCCATGCTCATCCCAGGCTGGGCTCCATGGTCTCAGGGATTAATCATCTCTCTGAAGGTCACATACGTTGTCATTTGTCCATATTACTTGTTTACTTAAGTCTATCACATTATATCTTACTGACTTTTTTTTTTTCACTCCAGGATAATTATTTATCCTACTAAATTATATGTTGTTCTGGAGAAAATGTGCAAACATTTATTCTCATTCTGGGAACATACCTTCTGAATCCCTAATAAGAAAAGTTGACTCCAGGCATTGGTCTCTGGAGGTGGAATCCAAACTTTGAGATCAAATGTACTTGGAGGGTCAAATTATGTTTTATTAAACATCTTTAATAGAAGTTCTTATTTCTACTAAGTGTATCTTTCCCCCCTTTATTTTAGAAAGGACCACTGGCTTCTTTTAGGTATACTTTGGTGTGGTAGTTTGAATGGATGTCCTCCAATAGATTCAGTTATTTTTTATTTTTTTTTTATTTTTTGGAGAGACACAGAGAGAGACAGAGAGAGACAGGGATTAAAGGCGTTCAGCACCACGAGGAGAGAGAGAGAGAGAGAGAGAGAATGGAGATGGGCCAGCAGTCTCTCAGCTGCTGTGAACAAAATCCAGATGCGTGCGCCCCCTTGTGGTCAAGTGCGGCATTGTGCCCTTGTGTCACTTTGCATCTGGCTAAACGTGGAACCTGGAGATTGAAACCGGGTTCTTAGGCTTAGCAGGCAGGCACCTTAACCCCTAAGGCATCTCTCCAGCCCTAGATTCAGTTTTATTAAAGCTGCTTGAATTTCCAGCTGCCCAGCTAGAAGAAGTGTCACTGTGTGTAGATCCTAGGGTCCAGACTTAAGGTGTGGGGGCAAATCTTAAATTCAGCCTAAGATAGGAAGAGTGCTTGACTCTGCCTGGGGTTCCTGGAGTGTGTTTGCTTATGGTGTTGGTGGTTGCTTCTCTCTCTGTGTGGACCTGTCAAAGGGGGCCAACTGCTTCTGCCATTATGGGACTTCCCCAGGATCTGTAAGCTTCCTGCCATAAGCTTTGTCTGGTTTGGAAGTTCATGCCACCAATGTGAAGCTGACTGCTACAGAACTGGTACCAGAGCGTGGGTTGTGACCATGTGGCATTTGGTCTTTTGGAACTTTTGTTTTGGAGGCACGGAGAATGGGCATGGGCTTGGTACTTGCAACTGCAGTTGTCTTCCAGAGTGGTATGCCAAGTTTTATGGGACAATCTGGTAAGAGTTTGACAATGCTAAATGCAGAGAGAATTGCATCTGGTGGCTTTATTTATGAGCTTCCAAACGGAAAGGAAATATAACAGAGGACTTTGTTGGAACTGGGCTACTGGCATAAGAGCTGGCTGCATTCTGCTGCCCATGCTCAGAGAGTTTGATCAAGGTTAAGTTTGTCATGGACTGATGGTCTTGGCTAAAGATATAGGACTGAGAAATTTAAGATTTGAAGCTGGAAAAACTCAAGCAGGTTTAAAATTACTGGCACTGAGACTGGTTGCTGAATCTGCTATTGCCAAACATATTAGCAATCTTAAGATCCGACTGCATTACATTAAAACAATGGAGAGAATTCCTGGAGTGATTCCACCCCAGAAAGACTAAGTGGTAAGAATGCGAACTCTTGCCGGGCGTAGTGCTGCACGCCTTTAATCCCAGCACTCGGGAGGCAGAGGTAGGAGGATTGCCATGAGTTCAAGGCCACCCTGAGACTACATAGTGAATTCCAGGTCAGCCTGAGCTAGAGTGAGACCCTACCTCGAAAAACCAAAAATAAAATAAAATAAAATAAAATAAAATAAATAATAATAATAAAATAAAAAGAATGCAAACTCTTTTGAAAGGAGTTGATTGAAAGGGAGAAATCTGTGCCTCAAGGTGGCAATTTATTTCATCTCTATGTATTGGTTATTGGTTTCAGAAGCATGAAAAATGATTGGTTCACCGTTCCAGGAGCCACCAATGAGACATGGCATGAGGCAGGACATGATGACCCTGATAAAGAGGCTGGTGAAGCCACTGGAAGAGGGACCATGGTTTACATGGAGAGCCAAAGATGTTTTGGTTATGCCAGGACTGTGCAAGGGCTACCATGGAGTGCTGTTGACTCAGAATGGAAATTTCCCTCATTACTCAGACAGCGGGAGGGGCAGAATTGGAAACATCTGGAGACTGTCAGTCACCGGTTAGGATATCAGAGTTGAACTGCAGATGTTTGATGTTTGCTTGATGGATACTGAATTTGCATTGGTCCAGTCACTCCTTGTGATGCCTTATAACAGTTGGAAGTTTTACTCTGTGCCTTCATATGTTAAAAGTATATAACCTGGGGCTGGAGAGATGGCTTAGCAGTTAAGGCGCCTGTCTCCTAAGCCTAAGAACGCTGGTTCCAATCTCCAGTGGTTCCAATCTCCAGGTCCCACGTTTAGCCAGATGCAAAGTGACGCAAGGGCACAATGCCGCACTTGACCACAAGGGGGCGCACGCGTCTGGATTTCGTTCACAGCAGCTGAGAGACTGCTAGCGCGCCCATCTCTATCTGTCTTCCTCTCCCTCTCTCTCTGTCTCTCTCCAAAAAAAAAAGTATATAACCTGTTTTGGTTTTATAGGACTCACAGCTAAGAGACAATCTTAAATCTTAGATGAGACTTGGGCTTTGGAACTATCTTAAGTTGGTAAAATAATTGGGGAACTTTGAAGTTGAACTGAATATAATTTATAATATAATATGGTTATGAATCTATTTGGGGTCAGAGGCAGAATGTGGTAGTTTTAATGGATGACCCCAATAGATTCAGTTTTTATTTTTGGAGAGAGACATAGAGAGAGAGAGAGAGAGAGAGGGCGAGGGAGAGGAAGACAGATAGGGATGGGCGTGCCAGCAGCCTCTCAGCTGCTGCGAATGAAATCCAGACGTGTGTGCCCCCTTGTGGTCATGTGAAGCATTGCGCCCTTGCGTCACTTTTCATCTGGTTAAACGTGGGACCTGGAGTTTGGAACCGGCATTCTTAGGCTTAGGAGGCAGGCACCTTAACCGCTAAGCCATCTCTCCAGCCCTATTTTATTTTATTTTATTATTTATTTATTTATTTTGGTTTTTCAAGGTTTTTCACTCTAGCTCAGGCTGACCTGGAATTCACTATGTAGTCTCAGGGTGGCCTCGAACTCATGGCGATCCTCCTACTTCTGCCTCCCTAGTGCTGGATTAAAGGTGTGCGCCACCACGCCTGGCTTTTATTTTATTTTATTTTATTTTATTTTATTTTATTTTATTTTATTTATTTTTTATTTGAGAGAGAGAAAGAGGCAGAGAGAAAGAGAAAGAAATAGGGAAGGAGAGAATGGGCACACCAGGGCCTCCAGTCACTGAAAACAAACTCCAGACGTGTGCGCCCCTTTGTGCATGGATCTGGGGTATCGAACCGAGGTCCTTTGGATTTGCAGGCAAACACCTTAACCACTAAACCATCTCTCCAGCCCAGAGATTTCTTTATGTCTCCTCAGAAAAAAAAAAAATCACATGACATGGTATAGTGCACAAACTATGAATGCCAAGTCTATTTGTTGCCACTGTGGAATCTTTTAGAACCCAGACATAAACATTAATACACCCAAGCGTGATGAAAAACGGAATAATTATGCAACTTAATAACTGAACTGACTATGGCGTTTGATGTGTCTACCAGGTAGCCAGTTAAACATGAAGCAGGTTCTTAATGATGAGCCCTCATTCACCTTCAGTAGGAATGGGAAAGAAGAGAGGATCTGAGTTCAATCTCTGGCCCTAGGTGGGGCCACAACATTCTGAAATGCGTGGGAAGTCATAAGATTACAATCTAGCTAGAATTTTCCAATAAAAACTAAGGACATGGGCTGGAGAGATGGCTTAGTGGCTAAGGCACCTGCCTGCTAAGTCTAAGAACACGGTTCCAATCTCCAGCGGTTCCAATCTCCAGGACCCACGTTTAGCCAGATGCAAAGTGACGCAAGGGCGCAATGCCGCACTTGACCACAAGGGGGCGCATGCGTCTGGATTTCGTTCGCAGCAGCTGAGATACTGCTGGTGCACCCATCTCTATCTATCTTCCTTTCCCTCTCTGTCTCTCTCTCCAAAAATAAATAAAAAATAATTAAAAATAATTAAAAAAAAAAAGTAAGGACATCCCGTTGCCCTCTCCTCTAAGAGTCAATCCAAATGGCGCCATCAGTCATCTGGAGGAGAAAACATTTCTCCGTGAAAGCTACAGGAGAAAGTCTACCAGAGATGTAGGTTGGTCCAGTGGTCACTCTGGCCATCATCTACTCTTACACCTCTGACTTGTGCTGCATGGCAATGATGCCCTTCCCAGCCATCTCTCTGGACACTGTCCACCGCCAGCCCTTGAGCATGTTCTGCTCTGCAGCCATCTCTCGGGTCACTGTTCACTCATACCGCTGAGAGCGTTCTGACGTGCTCCGTTACAAGGCTCTGCCTCTTTCTTACACTTCTCTCTTTGTTTCTTATCTGAAGTCTTTTGCCAGAGATCACAGGGATTATGGCACCAGTGGGAGTCTACGGTGTGATCCATGCAACACATCCACATCTGATATACTTTGAAAGAATCAAACCTTTTCTACCCAGGTGGTAAGGAAAAATGCAGAAACCCCATGAGGGTCTGGAGGGATGGCTCAGTGGTTAAGGCACTTGCCTGCAAAGCCAAAGGACCCAGGTTCAATCCCCAGGACCTACATAAGCAAGATGTACCAGGTGGCACATGTGCCTGGAGTTTGTTTGCTGGAGGCTCTGGTGTGCCCATTCTCTCTCTCTCTCTCTGTCTCTCTCAAAATAAATAAATAGAAATAAAAATATATTTTTTATTTATTTATTTATTTTTATTTTTTTTTTGGAGAGAGACAGAGAGAGAGAGAGAGGAGAGGGAGAGGAAGAAGAGAGGGAGAGGAAGACAGAGATGGGTGTGCCAGCAGTCTCTCAGCTGCTGTGAACGAAATCCAGACGTGTTCGCCCCCTTGTGGTCAAGTGCGGCATTGCGCCCTTGCGTCACTTTGCATCTGGCTAAACGTGGGAACTGGAGATTGGAACCAGTGTTCTTAGGCTTAGGAGGCAGGCGCCTTAACCCCTAAGCCATCTCTCCAGCCCTAAAATATATATTTTTAAAGAAAACATTAAATGCTTTAATCCCAGCACTTGGGAGGCAGAGGTAGGAGGATCGCTGTGAGTTCGAGGCCAGCCTGAAACTACATCGTGAATTCCAGGTCAGCCTGGACCAGAGTGAAACCCTACCTCAAAAAACAAACAAACAAACAAACAAACAAACAAACACCATTAAATTTTCAGTAATACCAGTAAAAATGTGATGTCCACACTCACACTGCAGTGTAGTGTCATGTCTAGCACAGACACTGTGCTCAATAAACACAAATGAATCAATATCACTGGTTTGGAAAACGAAGCTGATGGATCCATACACAAGTAGAAGTCCAATGCCAACACTTGTGCCTCCAATACCAAAATATACCTTGATGAAATCGTATAAAATACGTCAATACAATGAAAGTGTCTGCTGTGTTCTGAATACCACTAATAGCAAAAGTCCTGTGACAGCCAATCACAGCGAAGGAGAACACACAGAGTTCATAGGCAGTCCGATGAATTATCACTTTTTTTAGGTTAAATTTGTAGTGACAAGTTATTCACATGGGTCATTGTGATGGGTTATTTCATTGCTACCTTGAGTGAATTTAGGTCACCATGTAAACACACTTTTTTTTTTGTTGTTTTTTTTGTTTTTTGGTTTTTCCGAGGTAGGGTCTCACTCAAGTTCAGGCTGACCTGGAATTCAATCTGTAGTCTCAGGGTGGCCTTGAACTCACAGCGATCCTCCTACCTCTGCCTCCCGAGTGCTGGGATTAAAGGCGTGCGCCACCACGTCCGGCTAAACACGCTTTTGAATGTGTTGATGGTGATGTTTTACAGAAAGATTTCACTGAGGATGGAAGACCCACCCTGAATGAAAGCAGAGTCATCCCACGGGGTGGGCGCCTGGACCGAATAAAAAGGACTAAGTGGCCGGGCGTGGTGGCACACACCTTTAATCCCAGCACTGGGGAGGCAGAGGTAGGAGGATCACCGTGAGTTCGAGGCCACCCTGAGACTACAGAGTGAATTCCAGGTCAGCCCGGACCAGAGACCCTACCTTGAAAACAAACAAACAAACAAAAAAAGAGTTTGGCAAACTTGATTTTTATCTCTTCTGTTACATCAATATTGTTTGTAAGCCGGGCGTGGTGGCGCACGCCTTTAATCCCAGCAATCGGGAGGCAGAGGTAGGAGGATCGCCGTGAGTTCGAGGCCACCCTGAGACTACATAGTGAATTCCAGGTCAGCCTGAGCTACAGTGAGACCCTACCTCAAAAAAACAAAACAAAACAAAACAAAACAAAAAAGGACTAGGTAAGCTGAGCACCAGCCTCCATCTTTCCTGCTTCCTGACTGTAGATATGAGCTGACTAATAGCCTTGCGTTCCTGCCACCATGCCTTCCCCACTGTGATTATCTGTCCCGTCAGCCAGGAGCCAGAAGAAATCCTCCCTTCTTTAAGTTGCTTTTGTCTGGTATTTTGTCACTCAACGGCGCCACGTGCTTCTCCCCCCACTTCTCCACTTGCTGTTGCTGATTCTGCCTTGTCATGACACAACATAGTCAGTGTAGGTTCCTGTTATATGTTGCTCTGCATCACATCTGCATCACATCACGTCTGGCTCTTTAGTAACGCCCCCCCCCCAACTCCAAAATGCCTCAGGATTGTGTGCATTATCACAAGGTGCCCACTAGGTGGACAACAGGTGGTATTTCCAGTACTCTGAGGGCACAGCAGGGTGGTCATTCATGTTCCCTCTGAGGAAGACTCTTGTCACACATACTATGCTATAGGTAAGTGGGGCTGTCTGCCCGTGGGTGATCCTGGATCACTCTGCTTATCTGGTCTAAGATCTGAGGAATTGAGCTCAGGGCTGAGTATGGCCAGACAGCTGCCCTGGGTTCTTTCTGAACCTCATGAATGAATGAACCCCCCCACCCCCCATTCTATATCACCATTAATAACATTTCACGATCTCTAAGGTATTACAGACACAGGATTAAAAAGACATTGAAATATTTTTATATGTAGTCACTTTTTTAAGAAACAATAAAGAATATTGAGATTTCAAAAAAAACAAAACAAACAAAACAAAACAAAACACATTGTACCTGCTGGCGTTTTTCAAATTCCAGTTTGATACGGGACTTGATGCAGTTACAGGTGTCCTGGTAAGTTTGCTGCAGAGCGAGTTCCATGAGGTGCTTATGGTAAGCGCCAGCCAGGTTCCCACAGATGAAAATGATGACATTGGCCAGGATCTAAAGAGATACAAAGAGCCACTCAATAAGGCGAAGGCTGGCTAGCTCACAAATAGGAGAAAAGAAAATGCTTATCGGCAACTGACCTCGGGAACTGACTCCGAGAGCTGGGACGTGGCTCACCAGTTAAAGGAGGTGCTTGCTGGCAAAGCTGGCAGCCTAGCTAGATTCAAGTCCATCGTACCCACATAGAGCCAGATGCACAAAGGGGTTCATGTGTCTGGAGTTGGAGTTGGTTTACAGGCAAAAGGCCCTGGTCTATCCTTTCTCTCTCTCTCTCTCAGTGTCTCTCTTAGTCACGCTTTTTCTTTCTCTTTTCATACAAAGCATTTTTTTTTTTTTTTTTTTTTTTTTTTTTTTTTCGAGGCAGGATTTCACTCTAGTCCACGCTGACCTGGAATTCACTCTGTATTCTCAGGGTGGCCTCGAACTCTCGGCGATCTGCCTCCCCAGTGCTGGGATTAAAGGCGTACGTCACCACGCCAGGCTTCAAAGCATTTTTTAAATGACCCAGGAAGTTAATTTTACTTTTGTTTCTCAAATGGCCTTTGAATTACCTAGAATAAAGTATTGGTCTCCTCTTAGGATTCTATCTCATTAGGGGGATCTGTTCCCTTTAGAGTTTCTCCCTTAACTTTTTTAAAAAATAATTTTATTTATTTTTGGAGAGAGACACAGAGACAGAGAGAGAGGGAGAGGAAGACAGATAGAGATGGGGCGGCCAGCAGCCTCTCAGCTGCTGAGAACAAAATCCAGATGCGTGCGCCCCCTTGTGGTCAAGTGCGGCATTGCGCCCTTGCGTCACTTTGCATCTGGCTAAACGTGGGACCTGGAGATTGGAACCGGGTTCTTAGGCGTAGCAGGCAGGCGCCTTAACCGCTAAGCCATCTCTCCAGCCCAGCTTTTTTTTTTTTTTTTTTTTTTCTTTTTAAGGTAGGGTCTCACTGTAGCTCAGGCTGACCTGGAATTCACTATGTAGTCTCAGGATGGCCTTGAACTCACGGTGATCCTCCTACCTCTGCCTCCCGAGTGTTGGGATTAAAGGCTTGCGCCACCACGCCCGGCTGTCCCTTGACATTGGACTCAGCCCTTTATAGAGACCCTGTGCTATCTGGGGCAGTGTGAGTCCCGGCTGGGCTTAAGAGGCCTTAGCTGTTTAACATCACTGCTGCTGTATGGCATCAGGAAAATAACACATGCCAACTAACCCATCCGAACCAAGATGAGGGGGGACACGGAACTGAGCTGCCTCAGCCAAAGTGCATATTCTGCTGCGAAGCTGTACATGATGCAGTCACCATGCTTGTCATCCAGCATTCCCGTGATCCGCAGTGACATATACGCTGCCTGCCTGCACCCCAAAGCTACATTCACCACCTTGGGGAGGAGTGCTCCGTCCCCTCCCCTTCTCATAGCTCACCTCCCCAAAATTCTTTCACACACCCACATTTTCTGTCCCTTCCATTGCCATAGGTGATTAAAATATTTACTTCAGGTATGGCTCTGTCTATATATTAGTGTCATATATGCATGTGATGCTTGTACATAGATGATATGTGTATGGTGTGTGCATGTGGCATGTGTGCGATTTCTGGGACATTCACATGTGGTATGTGTAGCCTGTCCCTCCTTGCAATCTCTGTGTGATCTACATGTGGGATCCATAAGCTTGAGTGCGTCATGCGAGGTGTGCATGCGTTATACACGTGACACATGTTCTTAGTGTGGAGGCACGTGTGGCTACAGTCTGTGGTCAGAAATCAGAAGCAGCGTGAGAGCCTTCTCTGTCACGTGCCCACACACATCCCTGGCTGCAGAGACGCTCACCCTTGCAGTGCCCTCTGCCAGTCATGGAGCAGTGGGAAGTTCTGGGGAGATTCATCCCTGGATTCCTGTTTTAGGGGGTCCACCTACAGCTGAACTGTAGAATAAGTTAAAGGCCCTGTCCAGTGGCACACCATTCATGGAGTCCCGTGTGTTTGGTTTCTGCAAAACGGCCATCTGGTTTGCCGAAGACTCTTCAGGCGGGAGGAGCAGGGCACAAAAGAACGCAGGGAACGAGAAAGGCCAGTGCTAACCACGTGACTTAGACTTAGAAAATACCCACTCCTGCCTTATTAGCCACAGCTGAAATAATAAAAAAAAACAACCGAGTCAGTATCTATGAGAGATGATTTCTGTCTCCCTGAAAAGTGTCTTCAAAAGAAAATGTTAACAAGTGGCAAAATGGCAAAATAAACCCTCCAGAATAAGAGCCGAGAGCAAGCAGCCAACCTGGCACAGAGTGTGAGTGGGGTCCTTCAGACCAGCGCCGTAGCGGCAGGATCCCATCCACTGCAATGGCAAGAGCTGACTTGTCCCCATTTTCTTCCTGGGATCACGTTACTTACTCATTTCACGCGAATTCCCCTAGCCTGTATTAGAAGGAATCGCTCTTGGGCTGGAGAGATGGCTTAGCAGTTAAGCTCTTGCCTGTGAAGCCTAAGGACTCACGTTCGATTTCCCAGTACACATTTAAACCAGATGCACATGCGTCTGAAGTTCATTTGCAATGGCCCTAGGGCACCCATTTCTCTCTCTCTCATAAATCAATAAAAAGAAAATAGGAAAAAAGAACAAGTCACTCTTGTCTAGCAGGGGGATACCCTCCCCTGTCATCTCCCGTGGGCATTTCAGGATGGATACAGACACCCTCCCTAGCATCAACCTCGGCTCTGGGCTCCAGCCTGAACCACAAGAGAAATGCTTTTCCTGCGCACGCAGAGCCAGCTCTGCTGGACAGCCCTATCACAGCAGACTATCTCCCAGGCCAGCCTGGCCTTTCCACTTTGTCAGTGTAGGGTTCTCTTCCCCTGACCTCCACAGGGCCAGGCTGCGCTAGAACTGGTGCATCTGTCAAAACTCCACGCGGACTGAAGCTGGGGTACTCCACGTGCAGACTGAAGTTGGGGTACTCCACGTGCGGACTGAAGTTGGGGTACTCCACGTGCAGACTGAAGTTGGGGTACTCCACTGGGGACTGCTAGGCTCCGCTGCCAGTGTGGCTGACCAGACAAATGTTTCCTGTCTAGTACAAATCCCCTCCAACATTTGGTAATGGAAACTTGTGCGTCCCAGGTAAGAGGCGCTATCCAGAGAGAAGACGGCTTTGCTCTGTGCTGCCTATCTGTGGGTGGATCTTTCTGGACTGACACAACGGTAAGGTAACCTTGCCTTGTGCTTAAGGAGGAATCTCTTCTAGTCTGGATGCTGCATGGTTTTAAACACCAAGAAACTTCAACCCTTTCTGGCTACAGAGAATTGCAAGGAATGCATCTATTCATTTTTATTTGCATATACAAAAGAAAAGATGTTCAAAAAGTATCTGAAACTTTAAAAACTATGTTTATTTATTTAAGAAAGAGAGAGAAAGAGGCAAACAGACAGAGTAAGTAAGGGCACATCAGGGCCTCCTGCAACTCCAGATGCATCAGCCACTTTGTGCATCTGGCTTTCCATGGGTACTGGGGAATCAAACCCAGGCCATCAGGCTTTGTGAGCAAGCACCTTTAACCGCAGAGCAATCCCTACAGCCCAATATCTAAAACTTTTAATGCTGAGTAAAATATAGCATTTTTGATGGACAGATCAAAATTACACACATTCTTTTTAAAAAAATTATTTTAGTTTTGGAGAGAGACACAGAGAGAGTCAGAGAGAGAGGGAGAGGGAGACAGATAGAGACAATCTTGGCCTATTCCCGGTAAGGCCTAGTCGAGCCTGAGTACCTGCCCTTGACTCAGCACCTAAGCTGAAACTGCCTCCACCCAGCTGCTGCTGACGTGATGAAATACTGTTGGCCCTTATACCTTCCCCTCTCTCATCCCCTTTTCCCGCCCCCATTCCTCAAAGTATATTGGCCCTTATACCTTTCTCTCATCCCCTCTTCCCACCCCCTTCCTCAAAGTACATAAATATCTCCCCTGACAATAAACGACAATAAGTTTCGCTTTTTAGACGTTTCTCCGCGACTCAATGTGGTTTTCTTTTCCCCGGTGATTTGGGGAGGTTTGAGTTGCCGACACCTGTCTTCTCGCTCAGCCTCAAGAGAGAAACGGCTGGCCCGGCTCTCTCTCTCTTTTGCTCTACCTGCCGGTGGTGAGGGAAAAAAGCCCCGGCATTTTGGCGCCCAGACGTGGGGCACAACAACCACTGCCCCATGTGAGGACGTATGAGGATTCAAAACGGACTACGGACTGCCGACGTGACGAAGGAAAAATTCAACATTAAGCTGACGAGCTAATCGGACTGCTGACGGGTGTATCCTCATAAGTAATGAGGTAATCTTCATATTTAATATTCTAACCTTTACTTCTATAATCTGTGCTTACTTCAACTTCCTTTCTCTTTCCTTCCATTTCCGGTTTGCCGCCATTTCTAAACGAGTACGTTCATGGCGGACACACCACGTGGACAGACCTAAAGGAGACTTTAAACGCTTTGCCTCCTCATTTAAATAAAAACTCCGTCCCAAACTTCAAGATCTCTTGTTCTTTTCTCTTTCCTCTCATTTTTGGGTTTCCGACAGACCGCTTCTGCGGTGCCGCCATTTTGTCCTGCCCCATTTGAATGGGGGCGCCATCTTAGAAACACCACGTGGGCAGACCTAAAAACAAAACTCACCACGTGGGTAGAGACTCACCACGTGGACAAACCTAAAAAGAAACTCACCACGTGGGTAGACCTAAAAAGAAAACTCACCACGTGGACAAACCTAGAGGAGGCTCACCACGTGGCAAACCTGGAGAACTCTCAAAGTGTCCTGCCCCCTCATTGGAGTGGGGGCCATCTTAAAAAAATCTACAACATGATTAGCTATTTTTGGGACTTTATGCTTATATTGTACTCATATATATTACTATTGCCCTACTCCTCCTACAGTGTGGCTCTTGGGACAAAACTTTTATTTTAGCCCCATGGATTAATTCAGTCCTCCTTGCCTTAATTGCCAACCTTAAAGGCTCTTCCAGGAAAAAGTTCATTTTTGCCCTTAAAAACTGTAAGAAAAAACTAAAACTGACTTTTAAAATCTCTTTTTTCTCCAAAGGTCAACCCAAGCCGCCACCCGGCAGCTATCTTTTCAGCTCTTTTCAGCCCCTATCTACTGCCTAAGGCAAATGTGCTCAAACCCCTGATGGAGAACAGCTCCGCCATGTAGCTTTCTGTAAATGTAAACTGTGATCAAATACAAACCGAGGTTAACTTTCCTCACGGGCGTGGAGCACAAGTCACTGGTCCGCCAGGCTCCACCGACATTCCTGCGGGGAGCGGGCCGAATGGGACAACTCCGGCCCGGGCCCGAGCACTGCCCCAAGCCTCACTGGCTGCGCCGCCGCCCGCACCTCCAGGCGTCACTTTTGGTCACTTTTATCAAAAATAAATAAATAAAAGGCCAACCAAACAACAAGGAGGCAAATAGGCGGGCTCCTAACTTGCTTTAAAAATATCTTAGAAATGGGCGGACAATCCGCCATGAGGCCATGAGACAAGCCGCTGCCGTCCCCGCCCCTTTTGCCTCTAGACGCTCCCTCTATGCTCTTAACTAAGTGTCCCAAGGCCCAAAGTATTTACTTTAAAAAAAAAAAAAAAAAAAAAAAAAAAAGCTGGAGACATTCATATTGCCCTGCTAGAGGTAAAAAATCCTATTTTTCAAGTCTATATGGCTATATCCTACACACCATTGTCCCACCCTTCCCTGCCTTCCCATTAACATAAAGATAAAAAGATGACTTAATTGTTAAACACTTGCCTGTAGAGCCTAAGGACCCTGATTCGAGGCTCAATTCTCCAGTACCCATGTAAACAGTGGCTGGAGGCCTGGCACGCCCATTCTCTCCCTACCTGCCTACCTCAATTCATACTAAGCCCAACTAACTCAATCGGTAATACAATGTTGGCCTAAGATTAAAGTTTTCTCTGGCAGCTCTGCCCAACTGGAGGGACAAAATTTAAAAAAAAAAAAAAAACCTAAAAACTGTCAATCTCTGGTTACTATAAAAGTTTAATGACGGCTAATGGTGGTTAAATTTAAATTGTTTTCTCTCTCCTTACTATGCCTTATACCAAGTATTATTGTTACTGTTATTATAAATTTATTAAAAGCCAGGGACAAAATGTAATAATTTAAATATATGTCCCCCAATATATTCAGTATTTTATTAATTTATAGTTTACATCTACAATTGCCTTACTAAAGACAATGTCACTGGGGGCCAATTTTAAGGTGTAATAATGATTTAAAATTTCATTATAAAGATATACAAAGTGTACCTAACAAAAATTCCTAAAGCTTACTGTGACTTGACTACAATAATTTTGCTGTAGGTACTATGTAACTAATTAATTTCTTTTTCTCTCTTTCATGGCTCTACAAAGACAGGCCAACTTCTGCCAATATAAAACTTGCCCTAGATCTATAAATTTCAACATCATAAAAAACTGCTAGCTGTCAGCCCTGGATTGACCTTAACAGTACTTGTCTCATATCTTTTCTTCCTTGATTAATCAACCTAATATTTTATTATTATTATTTTAGGTCATTCCAACCCATCTGATCTCCAAGATGCCTTGCCATTTTACAGGTGTCTCCAAAAAAGATTCAAACTGCCTCTCCCTTCAAGATTTTGGGCTCCAGGTTATCTCTTGATACTGTTTCTCCTGTCAAACCCCAGCTCCATATTCAAAAATCCTATACTTTGCCTCAACTCCAAAAGGTGCTGGGAGAAATTAATTGGATGAGGCCCTGGATACCCATAACTACTGAGGAACTGTCCCCTTTATTTGACCTCTTAAAGGGTCTTACTCTCTCCTCTCAGATAACCTTGCCCCTCATCATGAACAAATTCTACATAAGGTACAACGGGCCATTGATGCTGCTGTCCTAAAGAGGTTTGATCCTAACTTACCTATCTCCTCTGTATTTTCTCTGGGGAAACATTATGCACTGCGCTGTTGGCCCAGGAAGGAGAACCCATCCAATGGATTCACCTCTCCCTTGGTGGAGTCCCCAGAGTTTACTCTATAACTAACCAGATTGCAGACTGCATTATAAAGGGCAGGGACACCTCTGTCCGATTGTTTGGCATGGAGCCTCATGTCATTGTCACCCCCTTTAAGGTAACAGACTTCACTTGGCTTCAGAGAAATAACAACAGGGTTGCTATTGCCCTCGAGGGGTTTCTGGGTATAATTGATTGTCACTATGGTCCTTATAAATGGATGAGCTCCTTCTCTAGGTTGGAATGGAGACCCCCCAGACTTTTTTTATCTAAACCCAACCCTGATTTCCTTACCGTATTCACTGATGGGGGACACTTGGGAGCTTCCCTAGTTGTTTACCCTCCCCTAAGGAGGGGAGAAAAGTCTATACCCATAAAGTCTATCTCCCATGAGGTCACAGGATCAGCACATGCTGGGGAAAAAACTAAACATGCTATTAGCCATATGCTTCAATGCTTTGCCACCCTTGGATTGCCAGATCAAATCAAAACCGATAATGGTCCCTGCTTCATAAGCAAAACTTTTATAGATTTCCTCCAAACCTGAAAATCTCACTTTCCACAGGCATCCCATATAACCAGCGGGGGCCAAGCCATCGTGGAAAGATATCATCAAACTCTCAAATCTCAATTACAAAAACAAAAGGGGGAATCTCTACCCCCACATGACCAACTAAAAAAGGCATTATTAACCCTAAATATTTTAAATTTTTCTAAAGAAGATAGACACTTGTCCCCTTTTCAAAAACATTGGACCTCAGCTGTCACCTACAGCTCCATCTGGGTCAAATGGAGGGACCCATTAACTGGGGCCTGGAGGGGACCAGACCCCCTCCTCACAGCAGGGAGAGGATTTGGATGTGTCTTTCCTCAAGAGGAAAAAAGACCTATTTGGGTACCGGCAAGAGACTTAAAATATTTACCCCAACAAGGGGATGATAATAATCAATCTTCCAGGGAGTGTCACACCCCTGAGAACTATGCCTCTGTTTCTTCCCCAGGAACAACTGAAGGTGTGGATGCTACTAGACCTGAATGAAGCCAGAAAAGCTCCAGAAAGATTTACAGAAGAGGAATCGGGACTCCTAAGACAACCTGCTGTAGACGAAAATTCCACCTTCTCCCTCCCCTGGACCCCTCCTCCTTCTTGCTCTTTACCCTACCTTCTCCCTCCCCCTGAATCCCTCCTTCTTCTTATCCTCACTCTCGGGCCCTGTGTAATTAATAAGATTACACAATTCATTCACCAACAGCTTGAGGCAATTAAACTTCATCAGGCCAAGGCACCACAGGTTTGCGACTCAAAGACAATGGCTTTTCCACTTACTGGCTATCCACCTAACATCCCTCCCCCGCCCTCCATCGAACCAACGACGGGTAAGCTCTCAGACAGGCTGAGACAACCTAAGACAGGGCGTGGAGTGGTCAACGGGCTAGAGGCATAGTGCCCAGAGACGGGTAAGGTTCCCAGAGGAAACAACCTAGGACAGGGACTATGCCATCCACCGTTCTTACAAAAACAAAAGGGGGAGATGTTGGGCTCTGCCCTGTGTGAAGCCGAGTGGTTAGCCCAGCCAATCTTGGCCTATTCCCGGTAAGGCCTAGTCGAGCCTGAGTACCTGCCCTTGACTCAGCACCTAAGCTGAAACTGCCTCCACCCAGCTGCTGCTGACGTGATGAAATACTGTTGGCCCTTATACCTTTCTCTCATCCCCTTTTCCGCCCCTTCCTCAAAGTATATTGGCCCTTATACCTTTCTCTCATCCCCTCTTCCCACCCCTTCCTCAAAGTACATAAATATCTCCCCTGACAATAAAAATATCTCCCCTGACAATAAACGACGAGTTTCGCTTTAGACGTTTCTCCGCGACTCAATGTGGTTTTCTTTTCCCGGTGATTTGGGGAGGTTTGAGTTGCCGACACCTGTCTTCTCGCTCAGCCTCAAGAGAGAAACGGCTGGCCCGGCTCTCTCTCTCTTTTGCTCTACCTGCCGGTGGTGAGGGAAAAAAGCCCCGGCACACGGGAGAAAGTCCATCATAGTTGGGAAAATATGGTAGAAGCTAGAAACTCGAATCACATTGCCACACCAACAGGGGGAGTAGAGAGCACAGCAAGCAGAGCGGGATGACAGAACCCCAACACAGACCCCCCCCCCTGCCCGTGACACATTTTCTCCATTAAGGTTCAACTTCTAAAGGCCCCATGACCTGTCAAGGCAGGACTACCAGAGGAATTAATTATTCAACGACATGAGTCTATGGGGAGGATTTTATTTTTTATTTTTTCATTTTTTTTGTACTTTTTTTTTTCTTGACAACTTCTTTAACTGTAGACAATATCCCATGTTATTTCCCTCCCTCCCCCCACTTTCCCCTTTGAAACTCCACTCTCCATCATATCCCCTCCCCCTCTCAATCAGTCTCTCTCTTCAGTTTGATGTCATGATCTTTTCCTCCTATTATGATGGTCTTATGTAGGTAGTGTCAGGCACTGTGAAGTCATGGATATCCAGGCTATTTTGTGTCTGGAGGAGCACGTTGTAAGGAGTCCTACCCTTCCTTTGGCTCTTACATTCTTTCCGCCCCCTCTTCCACAATGAACCCTGAGCCTTGGAAGGTGTGTTAGAGATGTTTCAGTGCTGAGCACTCCTCTGTCCCTTCTTCTCAGCACCATGGTGCCTTCTGAGTCATCCCAAGGTCATCACCATCTGAAAAGAGAAGCTTCTCTAACCAAAAGTGAGAGTAGCATTAATATATAGGTGTGGACATTAAGAGAAGTGTTTACTGGGCAGTTTGGTGAGTATGGGGAGGATTTTATATTTAATCCACCACAGTATGTTTGCACACATGACTGATGTTCTAAGCCATTTTTTCTTTGAGAATAGTTCACTCATATGATTTCATAGCACTGAAACATCTCAAACCTATCTTCCAAGGCTCAGGGTCCATTACGGAAGAGTGGGCAGAAAGAATATAAGAGCCAAAGGAAGAGTAGGACTCCTTACAACGTGCTCCTCCAGACACAAAATGGCCTGGATATCCATGACCTCACAGTGCCTGACACTACCTACACAAGACCCTCATAATAAGAGGGAAAGATCATGACATCAAACTGAAAAGAGAGACTGATTGAGAGGGGGAGCGGATACAATGGAGAGTGGAGTTTCAAAGGGGAAAGTGGGGGGAGGGAGGGAAATAACATGGGATATTGTCTACAAGTAAAGAAGTTGTCAATAAAAAAATAAAAATAAAATAAAAATGAGGTCTAAAGGAATTGATTAAGATTTTTTTTTCCCAAGAGTAATGTTAAAGTGCTTTGATTTCTGGAAGGCCGTTACACAGAAGACATGACAACAATCTCACTTTCACAATATCTGATTTCCTTCTTCATCATCCTGTCTTTGTCTCCTTCTATCTGCTGTTGCCCGCTGTTGCTCAGCACTTCCCGGGGCTCTCATGGGATGCATATTTATAAGCTCAGCTGCTGGGAAGGCTGCTGTTCACCAGTCAGCCATCATCTGCCTTCTTTCCCGGTAGTCGTCATGTCTTCCAAATATATTTCCTATCTTTTTATACTTTCAAGAGTACAGTAGACTTTTGGGGTCCCCCCTAGGGCCAGCACAGGAGGGACGGCAGGGTCTCTGCTGAGTAGGGGGTGAGAGGCGCAGAGTCACGACACAGACTCCGGGAGTTGGGTGGAAGTAGGCAGAGGACGAGCTGCTGCAAACTCATTTATTCAAGGAAGTGTAGGGGGTTTTAAGGGGTTTTAAGGAGTTTGGCTGGCCAATCATTGTATGGGGTGGTCCCCTTCTTGTGACCAATGACAGCCTGTCTCCGGGAAGATCATCTCACAGCAGGTTTCTCTCGAGCATGGGACTGTAGCTGTTGTCACACCAGAAGCCACTTCCTGGTTTCTTCTGACATGTGGTCCGGCTAGGACCAGGCCTGCATTGTGCCATACATATCCTCCTTTTTGTTTTTATTATTGGCGACCCTGGGAGGCATGGTTCTTTGCCAAGCCACTGTTGACCCCAGGCCCCAAGGGATTATCACATGTGATGGTGCCTGTCTTAGGTTGCCCCATCTCATGGGGTCTTACCTGTCATTGACTACCCGCCATCCTGGTGAGAAAACCCGAGGGGTGTGGCCTGGTTTCTTTTAGCATGCGGTCTGGCTAGGGCCTGACCTGCATTGTGCCATACAGTAGACAAGACAATAATGACCCGCTCTGTTATTTCTTCTCATAGTCAAAGAGGGAAAAGTCAACAACATTAAGCAAGTTGAAAGCAGGCCATGGGTCATGTCCAGTTCCAAAGATGGCCCATGTCAGATCCCACACAAGCTGGGCTCATATTCCTCAGGACAGGCTCATCAGAGCAGCAACATCTCTGCTTGGGTGCGGGGGATTTTTAAGGCATTTCAGAAAAGATGCATATTATTATATAAGAAGCCAGCCAGCCCACCACCCTTGGAAGGGAACTGAATCTTCTGCTATAAAAGGGTTCCATCATTTAAAATTATTTTAAGCAGTTGCCTTTTGGAGAGCACATGTCCATGGAGCCGCATGCCAGTGCATGCTCAGTAAGGAGAATGTCAAGCTACTCTCAACCAAGGAATATCCTGAGAAAAGTCATGTGGAAGCGAATATCTATGGTGCCAGCTCACTGACTTTGAGCATTTGAGGAATTTACCAAATGGATAAGGAGGTTAACATACCATGTCCTCGTGTGATATTTGAAGTGACAACCAATAAGGACCACAAAAATAGTAGAGAGTACACATGCACACTGATGGGGGAGAGGCGAGGTGCCTTTCACAAGCACAATACCATCACTCATTGGTGGCTACTGTCTACCAGAAAGCTGGTACAATGTAAGAAGGAAGTCATCGGGCTGGAGAGATGGCTTAGCGGTTAAGGCGCCTGCCTGCTAAGCCTAAGAACGCTGGTTCCAATCTCCAGCGGTTCCAATCTCCAGGTCCCACGTTTAGCCAGATGCAGAGTGACGCAAGGGCGCAATGCCGCACTTGACCACAAGGGGGCGCATGCATCTGGATTTCGTTCACAGCAGCCGAGAGACTGCTGGCGTGCCCATTCTCTATCTGTCTCCCTCTACCCCCTCTCTCTCTGTCTCTCTGTAAAAATAAAAAATTTTAAAAAAATTTTAAAAAAAGAAGCAAGTCATCACCTTAAAACAAAGTGAATGATAAATATGCAAACACACCAATCCTAAGACATAGAACTTGCTGGAGGAAGTTCATGTGAGTCCCCAGCAAGCTCTAAGCATCTTAGAAGCATGACATTTGGAATTCTTCTTGACATATTCTCAAACATTGCTCCAAAAATAATCAAAACCCCATCTTGTTGGCATTTCTCATGGCTCCCTATGATTTAAATTAGCCCTATGCAGTGAATTTTACTCTCCATGACCTTGAGGGAAGGCTAGCCGCACTGTGATGGAGCTCATAGCATTCATTGATCTTCATGTGCTCAACTGTTCTAATTGAAAAGCCTTTCGGGTGAGGAGTGGCATCAGGGGGACAGTGTAAAGAAAACTGAAGGATCAGCCGGGCATGGTGGCTCACGCCTTTAATCCCAGCACTCGGGAGGCAGAGGTAGGAGGATCGCCGAGAGTTCGAGGCCACCCTGAGACTACATAGTGAATTCCAGGTCAGCCTGGACCAGAGTGAGACCCTACCTCGCAAAACCAAAAAAAAAAAGAAAAGAAAACTGAAGGATCAACAACCTCAGCAATGAGCTTTTGCTTAAAAGCCTCTAACTGAAGAGCAGGAGCCAAGAGCAATTCGATTTTCTAAGGAAACCGCCATTACACAATAGCGAGATGGCGCTATTAGCCATGATTATTTTCACTACACTTTATACTGTAGTAAATCTTTTGTTAAGTTTGTTTTGAGTGTTATCCATCATATTATTTCTCCAGCTATATTTAGGTGAAAGAATCACATATCCCAGCACATGATGCCCACTAGAATAGGCAGATGATATAGAAGATGGACAAGCTGCTGAGACTCCTGGTCCTCTCAGAAGTGTTCCTGAAGGTGGTGTAAAGCCACATGGAAGAGGACTTTAGAGAATCAACAAGATTTTAATAGGAAGTTCCTCCAAGATATTATTAATGGGAACACAGCTTACCTCCAAAAAGGGAAGTGCTCTGCATGACTGTTGGTGGAGAAAAATAATCAGCAGTTGTACCCAATAGTGGTCTTCTGCATGCTATACAGTTGACCCATCAAGCAAGATGTGCCCACTGCTACAGGAGTGGCATGATTTTTATGGGGGCAATCAACTGCTGTCTGATTGGAGCTGAGGCCTGCTTAGACCTAGGATCGAATTCATGTCTAGTACAGAAAACCTAGTCAAAAGTCTATGGCTGAGCCGGACGTGGTGGCGCACGCCTTTAATCCCAGCACTTGGGAGGCAGAGGTAGGAGGATCGCCATGAGTTCGAGGCCACCCTGAGATTACATAGTTAATTCCAGGTTAGCCTGGATCAGAGTGAGACCCTACCTTGAAAAACCAAAAAAAAAAAAAAAAAAAAAAAAAGTCTATGGCTGGGGGCTGGAGAGATGGCTTAGAGGCTGCTGGCACACCCATTCCCTCTTTTCCTCTTCCTCTCTCTATCTCTCTCTCTCTCTGAAATTAGAAAAATAATAATAAAATAGAGCACAGACCAGTTTGAAAGAAGAGGCTCAGTGGAAGGGGGAGATAGAAGGACAAAACACTGGGATAAGATGGGATTATCATCAAATTGCATTATGTTCATATGTGGAAATGGTCCTTCAATAATTATAAATTGAAAAAAAGATGTGCAGAAATACAAACTTGGACTTCTCAGTAATGATAGCAAGAGAGAGCGAGTTACCTGGTGAATATTTGAGCCTATGTGGAAAGAGAAAAAAATTACCAAGTTCCTAATATTCGGAGTTTTGTGGAAGAAAGCTACACAAAGATCATTCTATAATTTCTGGCTCCTTCTGCTCCCTGCATCAGAGGGCAACTGTGCTTCTGAGTTCTGACTTCAAGCACACAGAAGCATGTCAGCATCAGCCTTAGGGGCTCTTCCCTATGTGAAGGAGGAAAACCAAGCAATTGAACTTAGAATGTTGAAAACGAAAGAGGGCCAGGCAGGCAGGGTGACAGAGGTAGGAGGACCACCATGAAACTACATAATGAATTCCAGGTCAGTCTGGGCCACAGATTACATCTGATATTTACTAGCTAGCAGATCACAGTTTTCATCTCTTTCCTGATATCCAGGACAAGACATTTATCTTCTTGGGCTTTGTTAGCTGAATGAGTGTTAATTACTCCAAGGATATTGACGACTTAAAGAGGGCTGGGGAGATGGAGCAGTTAAAGGTGTTTGATTATAAAGCCTGTGTTCAATTGTCAAGCCATTCATGGGGGCCTGACATCAAAAGCGGTGCAAACCTCTAGCATTTGCTTGCAACAGCAAGAGGCCCTGGGGCACCCTCCCCCACACATGCAAATAAACAAACCAGGTTTAAGAAAAGACACAAAGGACCATAAATCTTTTAAGAAGCTTGTTGGTCTCAGGGTCTTTCTAAATGATCTCTCCCTCAGGAATGGTTTATCTGCCATAGAAGGATACCTTTAAAGTGCTGGATCTTAATGCTTTTCAAAAATTTATGAACATTATAATTATAACACCAATTTTACTGGTCTTCAACGAGCCCTTTGAAGGACCAATATACATTTTATTTTGCTACAGTGATTTTGGAAGGATTAATTAATTTTCTTAAGTGAAAGAAATTTTAACACACGATTTCAGACTTTCCATTAATTTGGACTCCCCAATTAATCTGAATCAAAAAATTAGCTTCTCTCAACACCATCCATAATTCTCTTCATCTCACTAAGTACAAATGCATAAGAAAAACCTTAAGCCCTTCCATTTGTGTTAGGTAAACAGAGGTAGATCTGGGTACTGAAAGTAACAGGACCACAGAGGGATGTGGGTGAGTCTCAATTGTGAAATTAAACGTGGCGTTGGAAGCACGCTCATGCGGAGGTGATGGTTATATTCCTTCAAAGCAGTCAAGGACTTCCAGAAAAACACACAACAGTGAGTCCCAGGGTGATTCCCCAAGGGGCGCTTTGACCCGGAATGCCTTCCTCAATCTGCCCCAAACATGCTGCATATAGTCACACTGTGGTTTAAGAAAAATTTTAAAAAAGCAGCTGCTTGGATGCACAAATTAAATCATTTGCAACCAGGAAAACAATTTACATTAAAGACTAAACTTTATTGGTTCTCAAATGATGTTAGTTATGAAAAAGGATGCCTTTGATAGAATAAGAGGCTAAAAATGTGCTCAAAAATGTATCACAAGATGGGCTGGAGAGATGGCTTAGCGGTTAAGGCGCCTGCCTGCTAAGCCAAAGAACGTCGGTTCCAATCTCCAGGTCCCACGTTTAGCCAGATGCAAAGTGACGCAAGGGCGCAATGCCGCACTTGACCACAAGGGGGCGCACACATCTGGATTTCGTTTGCAGCAGCTGAGAGACTGCTGGCGCGCCCATCTCTCTCTGTCTCCCTCTCCTTCTCTCTCTGTCTCTCTCCAAAAAAAAAAAAATTGTATCACACAAGAGTGTACTTTATGGGTCCCTCAAGCCACTGCCGTCCTCTCCTGGGGTCACCTTCCCGCAAACCAGGTAACCGCTGACATCACATTCTGACTGTACATTCACTTGATCTAGAAACCAAGTGACAGCTCATGTTCTCCAAAGAACATGATGCAGCTGTGGGTCCAGGCCGCATCTTCCAGCCTGGCACTCAGTCACTGCAGTCTGAAGGAGAAGGGCTTGCCTAGACATGTTTCAATTTCAGAAGCTGCCACAATAAAACTACAGGTGGAAAAATCCGGGTGTGGTGGCACATGCCTTTAATCCCAGCACTTGGGAGACAGAGGTAGGAGGATCGCAGTGAGTTCGAGGTCAGCCTGAGACTACATAGTGAATTCCAGGTCAGCCTGGACCAGAGTGAGACCCTACCTCAAAAGCCAAAACAAACAAACAAACAAACAAACAAACAAACAAACAAACAAACAAAACTACAGACAAGGGGCATGAACAACACAGCTTTGTTTTTCTTGCAATCTGAAAGGTTGCATGGCTAAGACCAAGGTGTGGGTTTAAGCTTCTGGTTCACTTGCAAATAAATGCTGTCTTCTTGTTTCACGTTCATGTATTCATACATTCGGGCTGATATGATGACAGTATACCAGCACTGGGTAGCTTATAGTGAAAAGAAAGGAACTGACTCATAGCTCTGGAGGCTAAAATGTTCAATGTCAGGCTGGAGAGATGGCTTAGCGGTTAAGGCTTCTGCCTGCTAAGCCTAAGAACACTGGTTCCAATCTCCAGCGGTTCCAATCTCCAGGTCCCACGTTTAGCCAGATGCAAAGTGACGCAAGGGCGCAATGCCTCACTTGACCACAAGGGGGCGCACGCATCTGGATTTCGTTCACAGCAGCTGAGAGACTGCTGGCGTGCCCATCTCTATCTGTCTTCCTCTCCCTCTCTCTCTGTCTCTCTGTCTCTCTCTCCAAAAATAAATAAAATAATTTAAAAAAAATTTAAAAAGATGACACAAACTATGGATGGTGATTTAATATGGACCAAGATGAGACATTCATTGCATCATTTTGTTCATTGCACATTTATTTATAATCAGTTAAGGTTTGCATACCACTCCTTCCATGAACAAATCAACTATATAAGTCAGAAAAACAAGCAAACAAATGTAGGCCATGCAAAATAGGCTTCTCGTCAGCTGCCGAGATGAGACTTTAATTGCAGCCCCTAGGTTTTCAGGCCAGTTGTCTTCAGTATTCTATTAGGGGGTCTCATTAGCTGGCTGTGTCTGAGAACATATGGATCTATGCAGCTGAAGGAAAAGTAACATTGTTTTTAATTTTTACTAGAAAAAATAAAAATAAAAACATGCATACAGAGGCTCCCAGTTTTCTTGGTTCATAAAGCCTACAGTGTGTTCACAAAACTTACAATGTGGGCTGGAGATGGCTTAGTGGTTAAACGCTTGCCTGTGAAGCCTAAGGATCCCAGTTCGAGGCTCGATTCGCCAGTACCCATATAAGCCAGATGCATAAGGGGGCACATGCATCTGGAGTTTGTTTGCAGTGGCTAGAGGTCCTGGCACGCCCATTCTCTCTCTCTCTTCCTGCCTATTTCTGTATATCTCTCTCAAATAAATAAATAAATAAAACTAAAATATTTAAAGAAAAAAAAAACTTACAATGTGTTCCCAATGCCTGCTGTGTGTCATTAATTTCTTATAATGTTCCTAGGCCAAAGGAAACTTCTAGTAGTTTTGTTTAGTTACGTTACTAGTAAGGTCACAATAACATAAATACTTTGTCCTAACAGCTTGGTAGGTGCTGAGCTGAAATATAGTAGTTTATGTCATTCTTGAGTAGTCCAAACAACCTCCTGATGGGTGCCGGCAGTCAGAGTGCCTGGTGAGTGTCACATGACTCCACAGAGCTTGGATTCCAGTTCAACACGATCACCTACCTACATACTTTGTTTCATCTCGATTTCTGCATGATACTGTTCTTTGTGGGTCTCGTGCCGTTCCTGTTCCCCAGGGTCGTTGGCCACCTATGTCCCGGGCGAGGGAGAGAGCAGCAGGGTCATTCTGGCTGGGCGGGTGAGTGCGACACAAACATAGGAACACATGACAGGGCAATGAGCATCCGGGAGACCATCTGATGGACAGCACTCGTTTATTCAAAGGGGAATGGGTTTATAAACACTTGGGGGAGGTTGAGACAGCACGTACAGACTGTATGACAATCGGATGCATAGTTGATGGGCTGTTATCTAGATAGAGGAAGGACTAGTGACTTCAAAGCTATGGGGGAAGATAAGGGAAGGTAGGGGGAAGGGCGGAAGAGGAGATTAACAGGAGGCTGTGACTTCAGAACTGTGGGGGGTGAGAAGCTATGTGACTTTAGCCACATGAGGGTCTCTTGGGCAGCTAGCCACAGGTCAGGAACTGTGGGGGGCAAAGTCTGACTTATGGAATGGTCAGAGCCTTTTGGGGTTGGGGGGAGCGCCTCACCAGTTCTGCCCACTCTGGGCGATGACAGCTCACTGCACTCTACAACATAGGGAAGGCAATTACTGTCTCCAGGGACTTCCTGACAGAGGGCCAGCTGCGACCCCACAGCCCAGGGACCCTGGCCATGTCCAATAGTGCAGGCTAGCCTCCTCACCGGTCCAGCCTGTTACTAGCAAGGCCCAACAGTTCTTGTCTTTCTCTTAGCAACAACCCAAACACAGCTTTGCAAAGGGACTGAGTGTGATCAGAGAATTTACCCCAAGACAGCAGTTTGCACAGTATCTGCAAAGTGCCCCATTTCTATGAAAAGCTTATCATAGTCAGCTGTACCCCTGCACCTGGACACACAGATTGGAAACCGCATTGCTAAGCAATCCGTTTGCAACAAAGTAAATATATTAATTAATCTAATTCAAAAGTATGGTGTACTGGACGGGGAGATGGCTCAGCAGCTAAAGACATTTGCAAAGCCTGCTGGTCTGGGTTTAATTACCCAGTACCCGTGTAAAGCTGGATGGACAATGTAGCAGCTGAAAGAGGTCCTGGCATGCATATTCTCTCTCTCTCTTTCTCTCTACCACATACACATACATGAATAAATAAAATGTAACTTAAAAAAAATAACCCAAATTATGGTGGACTTGCTATCTGTAGTGTTGCCAGGAAATGCTGCTGGTTCCCTGAACAGGAGAAGCAGGCTCATCTCTCTCTCCACTGTGACAGGAAGTGACAATCTCAAGTAGCCATGCTCCAGTTTCTGTCCCGGTCTATCCCTGTAAGAGCCTCATGAAGTGGCAGTTTACAAAGACGTGATGAAGAATGAGAAAGTCGACACGGAATTCAGACGTGTTCATGGCTCCCTGCCCAGGTATTTTCACCACGTGACCCCCAGTGACACAAGAGGCAGAATATGAAGCCAGAATCTGTATTGATTTGCTACTTTAAGGAGGTGGGCTGCCTGCTGGGGTCTGGGGGAGAATAGGGTCACTGTCTATCAATGTCCTGGCAGAGGGGTCACTGGGGACTCCATCTTCTGCCTCATTCTCTTCTTGCTCTGTAGTATCTCTGCCCTTGACTATCACATACCTAACTCTGGCCAAAGCCACAGGCCCAAGGTTATGGTGACTCTGCTTCGTGTCAGACTCTGAGGACTTCAGGCAAGAGTGACAATTACCAAGACTGAGAGGTTAGGCTTTCTAAAAAAACCCCAACTCTTCAACATGGACCCCCAATGCCAAATAGGTGCTAAGTAAATACCATCATAATAAATAATCATATAAATAACCAAGACAATAAAAATAATATAGTTAATAAAGGCAGAACACTTGGCAGTGTTGTCTTCATTTTACAGCTCCCTCCTTCCCTTCAAATTTTGGTTCAGATTTCTGCTCAACTCTGCATGTCGGGAATTAAACATTTACGGAATGTCTGTCTCAACACTGGCAATAAAAGGTTGATTATTGGGCTGGAGAGATGGCTTAAGGGTTAAGGCGCATGCCTGCTAAGCCTAAGAACCCGATTCCAATCTCCAGCGGTTCCAATCTCCAGGTCCTACGTTTAGCCAGATGCAAAGTGACGCAAGGGCGCAATGCCGCACTTGACCACAAGGGGGCGCATGCATCTGGATTTCGTTCACAGCAGCTGAGAGACTGCTGGTGCATCCATCTCTGTCTTCCTCTCTCCCTCTCTCTCTCTCTCTCTCTCTCTCTCTCTGTGTCTGTGTCTCTCTCAAAAAAATAATAAAAATAATAAAAACAGTATTTTAAAAACAAAAAGTTTGATTATTTCTATTTGTACCTAACTCACTTGCCTCTTTCATGACTGAAGACACTAAGATAAGAGAAACTAAATTTTGTGTTTTTTTCTTTTTTTAAAGGAAACAGCTCTAACCTTTTAATGGTTTTTGTAATTTTTGTTTAATCTTAGAGGTAACTTTTTCCCCCTAGTTGAATGGCAGAGGGGGAGAGGCAAAAGGAGTAATGGGAGGGCATTATGATAAAATTATAGTGGCTTCATGTATGAAAATTTTCAATGAAAAAAAAATTTTAAAGGCATTTTTTTTTTTTCGAGGTAGGGTCTCACTCTAGCTCAGGCTGACCTGGAATTAACTATGTAGTCTCAGGGTGGCCTTGAACTCATGGCGATCCTCCTGCCTCTGCCTCCTGAATGCTGGGATTAAAGGCGTGCGCCACCATGCCCGGCTTTAAAGGCATTTAAAAATATATATATATTTTATTTATTTGCGAGAAAGAGAAAGAAGGAGAGAGGAGAGAGAGAGAGAGAGAATGGGCATGCCAGGGCCTCCAGCCATTGCAAACGAAGTCCAGATGCATTCGCCACTTCTGCAGCTGGCTTACAGGGGTCCTGGGGAGTTGAACCTGGGTCCTGTGTCTTTGCAGGCAAGCGCCTTAACCACTAAGCCATTTCTCCAGCCCTGAAAGGGAATTTTTAAGATTCCAGGAACAGTAAGCCTTGTGGACAGGCAAGGAGCTTGTCCCCTTAAGGAATAAGGCTGTAACCCCAGGCGCACAGAACCAGATCTCAGATCATTCTACCAAGACTACTGTTGAATATGCGTTGTTTTCTGTTTTCGTCTCTTCCCTTACATAAACCTGCAGTTCACGTGGGCATCCTCAGAGACAGGGCTGAGAATGCTGAGTTCCCTTATCTTTGGAAGGGCTGTGACAAATTCTTATAGACACAGAAAAGAAAAAAGAAGACACCCAGTGTTTCAAAAGAGAACAGAATAGATGGGACAGGAACGGGACAATCGAAGGGAAGCAGGGTGGGCCGATCAGACAGAGACAGACAGACAGAGGGATATGGAGAGTCTCTCGCCCTGGTTGTCCCTGCCCAGCACACACCAAAATGGGACTTGAGATATTTAAACCTCTTCCCCAGACTTAGGAAATTTTACTGTTTTTTTGTGACTCACCATCTCGGGTGACAAAGCTCATAATTTTACTTCCGTTTGGAATTTGGTTTGCTAACTATGGAAAATGTTAACTAAAGTTAAGATGCATTAAATACCGTCCATACTGGTCCCAGTCAGAGACTCATTCATCTGCCTGAGCTTGTCTTTCCAGCGCTTTCTGGGTCCACCGAGTCTCTTCTCAACGGAGGTTGCTATAAGGTAAATAAATAGCTGCTTTCCAGGGATGACTGGCTTTGGAGGAGACAGACTACATCCCTGGAATTCCCAAGCAATGGGAATGGTTTTGTATTCATGAAGCTGTTTGATTACACCTGAAACAACTTGGGGTGGGGCTGGTCATCGGAGACAGAGCTCATGATCAAGGCCAAGAATGTGAGCCGCACCAAGGCAGGAGCTGGAGACATGAACAGTCAGTCAAAACTGAAATGAGCCGGGCGTGGTGGCGCATGCCTTTAATCCCAGCACTCGGGAGGCAGAGGCAGGAGGATCGCCGAGAGTTCGAGGCCACCCTGAGACTACATAGTGAATTCCAGGTCAGCCTGGACCAGAGTGAGACCCTACCTTGCAAAACCAAAAAAATAAAAATAAATAAATAAAATAAAAAAATAAAACTGAAATGAACAAAAACCCTGTACACAGCCGGGCGTGGTGCACACGCCTTTAATCCCAGCATTCGGGAGGCAGAGGTAGGAGGATCGTCGTGAGTTCGAGGCCACCCTGAGACTACATAGTGAATTCCAGGTCATCCTGGACCAGAGTGAGACCCTACCTTGCAAAACCAAAAATAAATAAATAAATAAAAAATAAAAAAAATAAAACTGAAATGAACAAAAACCCTGTACACAGCCGGGCGTGGTGCACACGCCTTTAATCCCAGCACTCGGGAGGCAGAGGTAGGAGGATAGCCGAGAGTTCGAGGCCACCCTGAGACTACATAGTGAATTCCAGGTCAGCCTGGATCAGAGTGAGACCCTACCTCGCAAAACCAAAAACCAAAAACAAAAACAAAAACAACAAAAAAAACCCTGTACACTTGTGATGGTTCATCTTTGCCTGTGCAAATCTTTGGACATGTCTAGATCAGGTTTACTGAGGTGAGAGGACCCCCTCGAATTCTGTTTATGACACCATCCACGAGCTGGGATCCAGGCAGAATAAAGAGGAAGTGAGTGGGACAGCCACATTCATCTCTCTCTCTCTCTTTCTCTCTCTCTCCTTCCCCGGGGTGTGGACAGAATGTAGCCTTGGTCTCCTGTTACTATGCTTTCCCTGACACGATGGGCTGCAACGTAAAATTGAAAGCCAAAATACACCCTCCCTTCCTTACAGTGCTAGACAGGTATTTGGTGGCAGCAATGAGAAAGTAATGGATCATACCGAAGCCCCACAGGGCTTCCTGGTAATGAACACAGTGCTGTGACAGGAGGCGTCATGACCACGTGAAAGTGTAGGGGACTTTGTCATCAGGGCAGTTGGCTACTGCCACCAACATATGGCTTGCACCAGAGGAAAGTGGAGACTTCCAGCTGCGTGAGCCTCATTGTCGGGAGGTCTGCCCTCACGCTGGGTGGCGACCACGCCAGCTGTGGTGGGCATGCCTGCCTCTCATGGGCTCATGCACAGGGCACACTTGCCTCCTGACCTTGGACTCTGATGTCGGAACTCCACCAGACCAGCCTGCAGGTCTGAGCTGCACTGCCCACGCCTCCTGCACCCAGCTTTCCTTCTCTATCTCAGTCTCACAGTTCCACTGGCAGTCTCACAGCGCCTACTGTCACTTCTCTAGGGCTTATGCACCCACGCTGGAGCTGCCTTTAGGTTTTCTGTTTTTCTTTAGCATTCCTCACTGCATCTTCCCTCTTCTCCCAGGAGCCCATGACAGAGGGCAGGGGACGAAGCTCAGCTTTCTTTCCTCACAAAAGAATTTCCCAAGGGATCGGGATGAGGCTGTGCTTGACCTCCCATCTCCACGCAGCTGGGAACAGCTTCTTTCCTCAGAAGATCATCTCCTGTTCACCCCATCACAGCATCTGCTTCTGGGAGTCCCTATCAAAGACACCCAACCCACCATATCGACGGACATAAAGCCCCCCCAAAGCCATGGATTTGATATCTGTAATTTCTTTGTTGTGTATGAGGACTGAATTTTCATGAAGTAAACATGCATTTTCTTGTATATGCTGCTTAGTGCTCTTAATAGCCAATCAGATGAGTTCTCAAAAGACCTCCCAGCTTTCTCTCATTCTTGCTGGTACCCAGCTATGAGGAACTGAGAACCATGTGCACATATGACAGGTAGGGAGATAGGCAGAAAGATGATAGATAGATAGATAGATGATAGACAGACAGACAGGCAGACAAATAAGTTTGTAAATGTGAGCACATTCCATAAAAGCACTTAAATATTTTTATTTATTTGCAAGGAGAATGAGAAAGAGGAATGGACTTACCAGGGCCTCTTGCCACTGCAAACAAACTCCAGATGCATGTGCCACTTTGTGCATCTGGATTTGCTTGGGTACTGGGGAAGCAAACCCAGGCCATCAGATTGGCAAGCAAGCACCTTTAACCACTGCACCCCAAAAGCACTTTGTAGAAATAAGCTGTTTCCACTTCTCATTTCTAGAAGATGGTCAAGGCAACATTTGAGATCGGGTGGTACAAAGCAAAATTTCTCCCATATTAAACTGTGTTTTCAGTCCAATTTCTAGAACCATCTCATTGAGTGGGTCCTGGGTCACTTTTGTTACCAAAACACTGTGCTAAATAAAATAATGATATGCTTACTGGGCAAACATCACTTAGGAAGCATGGCAATGCCTTCTATGTGGTGGGTTTCTCTTACGTATTTTTCAGCTTATGAGAAAATTATTAGTGGGTTGGAGAGATGGCTCAGCACTTAAGGCTCTTGTCTGTAAAGTCTAACAACCTGGGTTTGATTCCTCAGTACCCATGTAAAACCAGATGCACAATGTGGTGCACACATCTGGAATTCGTTTACAGCAGCTGGAGGCTCTAGTATGCCCATTCTCTCTCTGTGTCTCTCTCTTTTCTCTCTCTCTCTGTATTTTCAAATAAAAAATATTTTAGGGCTGGAGAGATGGCTTAGTGGTTAAGGCGCCTGCCTGCTAAGCCTAAGGACGCTGATTCCAATGTCCAGCGGTTCCAATCTCCAGGTCCCACGTTTAGCCAGATGCAAAGTGACGCAAGGGCGCAATGCCGCACTTGACCACAAGGGGGCGCATGCGTCTGGAGATCGTTCACAGCAGCTGAGAGACTGCTAGTGTGCCCATTCTCCATCTGTCTCCCCCTCTCTCTCTCTCTGTCTGTTTCTCTCTGTGTCTCTCTCCAAAAATAAAATAAAATAAATTTAAAAAATTTAAAAAAATATTTTAATAAAAAATGCTAGAAAAAGGTCCAACCTCATTTGGGACTGAAATGATGCCAGAGCTAAATTCAAGAGTAAAACTACTACATGAATTAGTCAAGAGGCAAACCTTTGTAAGGTCCATAATAAATAGCAAACATCTTATCTGACAATCAATAAAGGTTTAAAAGAATTGCAATAAGCCATCTGAGTATTATTTAGTTTCTCACAGTTTATTTTAAATTATTTGAGAAACATGTTAATTTATTATTATGTAGAGTAATATGGAATGTGAATTTTACAAAACAGTAGGAAAAGCTATTGAACACTTAAATAATAATAATAATAATAATAATAATAATAATAAAACAGTGATCGTTCTGTGGTCAGGAGGCCTGAGAGCTGCTTGTCTAACAGGAAAATTGAGATTCTGAGCTTGCTACAAGAGATGGTTTTCACTCCTCACGGATTTCTATAGCAATCACTGTAGCAAGAGATTCTGATGAGAAAGATTTGTGCCCTGAATCAGAATCGTCTGAGAGTAGAAAGGAGTGGAGGGACCAATTTCACTTTAAATTATTCACTTAACATTTATTCAGATCAAACTTGACAACCGAATTCTATGCCTGCTAAGAACTTTTTTACATTCACTTAGACACCAGGAAACCATGTAGTTCTGAACTATCACATTGCTTCATAATTGTCACCAGGCAGGAGGGTCCCAGGCCCTACATACTAGCATTGCTGACTGCTCATTTCTGTGTCATCTGTCTCTCCCCAAATGAATTAATCCCAACATCAAATGAATCTATTCCCAGCCTACAAGTACCTCACTTAACATGCACATACATTTCCCTCCTCATGTCTCATTTTCCCTTTACAGCCAGACCTTCAAGATATATCAACTTTACCAATTTTTTTTTGAGAGACACAGAGAGACACAGAGAGAGGGAGAGGAAGACAGATAGAGATGGGCGTGCCAGCAGCCTCTCAGCTGCTGCGAACAAAATCCAGATGCGTGTGCCCCCTTGTGGTCAAGTGCGGCATTGCGCCCTTGCGTCACTTTGCATCTGGCTAAATGTGGGACCTGGAGATTGGAACCGCTGGAGATTGGACACAGGAAGATGCATTAAGACTCACCCAAACTGCCTGTACATCTGGACAAAGCTCTTTCTTCCCCTCATAAGCCAAATCTCACAGTTCAGTTCTTATTGCATTTAGGTCATTCAGTTTTGACCAGAATGATCTATCAAACTCTGCTTCTAGCAATACAAAGTGTTCTTAGAGAAAAACAACAACAAGTTTATGGGGGACATCTGAATCAAACTACCACATACTCTACATTTAGACTCACCCTTTTGCGGTCATTTAAAGAGAAAACAGCACATGTCTGATAAAGTTTTGATTGTTCCCCAGAGTGCACTGGAATCCTTGTCTCAAGGTGGACAGTGAATCCCTGCAGAGAAGTGAATCCTTCCAGGAGGATCAATTCTGTCTGTGTGAGTAGGTTTCCCATGGCACATGTTCCTGTCTGATCACATCATTCTTCAGGTTAAGGCCAATTTCATCAGCACTCTATCAGCCATAGAGTCACACGTGCCCCTGTAGCTGATGCATCCTTTTCTCTGGATAAGACAAACGATGTCTACTTTCGTACATGACTTTCACTATTCCGGCAAGTTCCATGGACACACTATGCTAGTGAAAGATTTTTTTTTTTAATTTTTGTATTATTTTTTATTTATTTTTGGAGAGAGACACAGAGAGAGAGTCAGAGAGGGGAGAGGAAGACAGATAGAGATGGGTGTGCCAGCAGCCTCTCAGCTGCTGAGAACGAAATCCAGACGCGTGCGCCCCCTTGTGGTCAAGTGTGGCATTGCACCCTCGCATCACTTTGCATCTGGCTAAACGTGGGACCTGGAGATTGGAACCAGCATTCTTAGGCTTAGGAGGCAGGCGCCTTAATCACTAAGCCATCTCTCCAGCCCTAGTGAAAGATTTTACACCACATTGCCAATTCTGTTCTATACAGATGTGTGTTCTCATTCATGGTTGACCAGAAAGGCAAGAAAAGCTTTCCAAGTCTTCTCACAGGAGCCAAAGCTTTGTCTGCATGAGGCTGTGCAGAAGGTCACCTGACACTCTGAAGGGTCAGGTGTACCTAGAGTCTGCTCCAGAAGTGTCATTAGGTTATTATTTGTTAATATAAACCTCTTCAAGTGAATAAATGACACAGAAGCAATGGAGAAAGCAATGTCAGATAAAAGGTGGATGACTCAAGTTTAATACACCCGGAACAAAGAAACAACTCAGGTGGAAAGAGGAGCTGAGAGTGTAATAATGGATTGAAAAATGTTTAATGTTAAGGAGGCTGAGTCTCTCTAAAGGAGGTGGCTTTGCTATTCAAATGAGAAGTGTGAAGGCCTGATATGATGACTTTTTAAATTTGTTGATAAATTTTATATATGTAATTTGATAATAACCCATTTCCATTACCTTCTCTTGACTTCCTCCCCAATACTCTTCCCTTCAACTCCTTTTCCTAAACTGGTGTCAATCTCTTATTTTTCTTGTGTGGAGGAACAGACAGCTTCAAGTTCGCTGAGATGAACTTCCAGACCAGGCACAGTTATGGAGGAAGGGATATTATTTATTGAAGCTTACAGATCCGGGGGAAGTTCCATAATGGCAGGAGAAGCTGCCTGCTCTTCACAGGACCAAGCAAGAGAGAGAAAAACCAACCAGGCACACAGCACACAGAGCAAAACTACAGCCAAAAGCCACAGCACACTTCAGGAACTCCTGCTAGGCACATTTGCATATCTTTACAATGGAATCTCAAACCCACCACCACACCTTAAGACCAGCCCCCAGTGACATTGCCTCTAGCAAGGTGATTGCAGATGCAAACTATAACTAATAAAATACTGAATATATTGGGGGACATATATTCAAACTACCACACCCACTAAGTTTAGCTGGGGTGTTACAAACCAAAGAAAATATAGACTTCCACGAACTTAGGAAAGCTCCTGTACTCACTGTGGAGAGAAGGGAGCACTAATGACTCCTGGGAAAGGTCTGGGATGAAGTGGGAACGTGGAAAGAAACTAGAATGTCACTGATGGACTGACGGAGGTGAACGAAGCCCCAGCCTCAAACACCACAACTCTGCAGGTGAGATGGCGTGTCCGAGGACCATAACAGTGGACAGGTTAAGGTCTGAGGGACGGGGTACAAAAGGAAGACAGGATGTGCGCAGTATGGCATTCAAGGTAAGTTTTTTCCCTAGCATTATTTACTTAGATTTTAAATCTTGTGTTTTTTTTTTTGTTTTTTTGTTTTTCGAGGTAGGGTCTCACTCTGGTCCAGGCTGACCTGGAATTAACTATGTAGTCTCAGGGTGGCCTCGAACTCTTGGCGATCCTCCAACCTCTGCCTCCCAAGTGCTGGGATTAAAGGCATGCGCCACCACGCCCGGCAATCTTGTATTTTTTTATAGGCTAAATTTCCCTGCGACTTCTTTTTTTTTTTAATTTTTTGTTTTTTTAAATTAATTATTTATTTATTTGAAAGTGACAGACAGACAGAGAGAGAAAGAGGCACATAGATAGAGAATGGGGCACAAGGGCCTCCAGCCGCTGCAAAAAAAAAAAAACTTCAGATGCATGCGCCACCTTGTGCATCTTGTTTACGTGGGTTCTGGGGAATCAAGCCTTGAACCTGGGTCCTTAGGCTTCACAGGCAAGCACTTAACCACTAAGCCATTCTCCAGCCCCTCCCCTGCAACTTCTGAAGGAATATTTTTAGTCTCTTTTAGAATCTTAGAATGTATCCCTATAGTATACAAATACATTTTATACATTTTATAGTCTCCATGAAACCATGGGAATACAAGCCATCCAGTTAGAAACAGGTAATAGACTAACATTCTGAAATCGCACATTATTTCTTTGCCGCGTTGCAAAGAAAGGCCATTTCAGTATCCTGGACATGTTGGTTTGTAGGAGCAGATATGTACATTTTGAATTAATTAAGGCATCACACCCCACTGCCTATAAGAATGTACCCAGAGGGCTGGAGAGATGGCTTAGCGGTTAAGGTGCCTGCCTGCTAAGCCTAAGAATGCCAGTTCCAATCTCCAGGTCCCACCTTTAGCCAGATGCAGTGACACAAGGGCGCAATGCCGCACTTGACCATAAGGGGGCGCACGCGTCTGGATTTCGTTCGCAGCAGCTGAGAGGCTGCTGGCGCGCCCATTCTCTCTCTGTCTTTCTCTCTCTGTGTCTCTCTCCAAAAAAAAAAAAAAAAAAAGAATGTACCCAGAGGAGACTTTGCTTCTAACAAATGCTGCATGCATATAAATGTGTGCCAAATTTTAATTTACCTATGAAATTATCCTTCATAAGTATTCATCTCATGTTAATAACAGGTAAGATCTATCTGTGTATTTTTCTTTCAGCCTTCCTCTTCATTTTCACCACCATGCTCTCACTGGATGAAGAGCTCCTTTGGGAAGACAGAGGCCATGCTGGAAGCTGCTCTGCTCTTCACACACATTAACCCTGACAGTCTGCTCTGTTAGCATGCTCTCAAACAGGGTGTCTCCTCATCGAAATCACAGCCTTATTTAGGGTTGACCACAGCCTTTGGATGCTGACAGCGGGCCTCTGCACCCATGGAGGTGACCATGGGACCACATGCGGGACAGCCCTCACCCCTGCATCTAAAGAGAAAATGCAATCTTGTGATTTACCTACTTGGAAGTTAATGAATGGAGACAGGTGTGGCAGGTGGTGGGGTGAAGACTTTGAAGACCAGGAGGAGGCTAGATTGGACAGTCCACGCACTTGCTCTCTGCAGCTCTCTTGAGAGAGGACTAGATTGCAACCAGATGAATGGTATGTGTGGCAGGAAGGACCTTGTGGAAGCAGTTTATTTCCCAACAAAAAAAATCAGCAGATGCAATTCTCAAAGCCCGCCTACTTTCCTGCTCCTTCTGCTTGTTTTTATTCTAGATGAAGTGATGGGATCTGCAGCTGCTGCCTTAGGACCGTGAAGGAAAGTCACGGGACTCCAGGAGATTTCAGCTCCGATTTCATCAACCTGTCGGACCACAGACAGCAGCAGCCTCTACCTTTGGACTTCTTTTTATGGAAAGAAAACAAATGAGTACGTGCTTAAGCTTCTCTTTCATCTAGTTTTCTATTTCTTGCAGCCAAATGTGAGGCTGACTCATGGATTTAGCAGGAAGGTTCAGTCAGCAAACATCCCTCCTGTATTGTAGCACAAGCTTCCATGCAGCCTTCTGAGTGTACGCTGAAAAGCAAATGCCTAAGCCGATACTATATATAAAAGCTACATATCTGCTGCGCCTTAAGCAGGCTGGAAAACCAGTAAGAAAAGGGACTCAGACCACTCTGAGAAAATTTAGCTTTTTTTTTTTAAAAAAAATTTTTTTTAAATTATATTTTATTTATTTTTGAAGAGAGACACAGAGAGACAGACAGAGAGGGAGAGGAAGACAGATAGAGATGGGCACGCCAGCAGCCTCTCAGCTGCTGTGAACGAAATCCAGATGCGTACGCCCCCTTGTGGTCAAGTGCGGCATTGCACCCTTGCGTCACTTTGCATCTGGCTGAACGTGGGACCTGGAGATTGGAACCGCTGGAGATTGGCCTTAGGCGCTAAGCCATCTCTCCAGCCCAAAAGTTAGCTTTTTTGTAGACACAATGATATCAAGAGACATAAGAGCTGAAAAGATGGGGTCTAGAGAGATGGCTCAGCAGTTAAGGCATTTGCCTACAGTGCCTAACAACTGGGTTTTGATTCTCCAGTACCCTTGTAAAACCAGATGCACAAGGTGGTTCATGCACCTTGAGTTCATCCATTGCAGTGGCTAGAGGCCCTGACATACCCATTCTCATTCTCTCTCTCTCCTTGCAAATAAATAAATAAAATATAATTTTAAATTTTTAAATATTTATTTTTATTTTGGAGAGAGACACAGAGACAGAGAGAGAGGAAGAGGAAGACAGATAGAGATGGGTGGGCCAGCAGCCTCTCAGCTGCTGTGAACGAAATCCAGACGCGTGCGCCCCCTTGTGGTCAAGTGCAGCATTGCGCCCTTGTGTTACTTTGCATCTGGCTAAACATGGGACCTGGAGATTGGAACCCAGTTCTTAGGCTTAGCAGGCAGGCGCCTTAACCGCTAAGCCATCTCTCCAGCCCTAACCTAGCTTTTTCACACACCCCTCATCCACCACCACCAAGCTCTGCTGATTTTATCTGCCCAGTACTTTCTAAATGGGTGCCACACTCCACTCTGGACCTGCTTCTCACTCTGCTTCTCAGTCATCTCTGGGTCCGCTTGTTCTCCTGCCTCCAAGGTGTCCCTACTGAAATCCACGTGGTGAGAGTCCCAAGGCAATGCCTGTGAACATAGCGTCTCCTGCAGAGTCAGACATGGGAGAGGGACACGGTGACAAGAAGCTTGTAGCAGACAGCTTCAGGTTCGCTGAGATGAACTTCCAGACCAGGCACAGTTATGGAGGAAGGGATATTATTTATTGAAGCTTACAGATCCAGGGGAAGTTCCATAAAGGCAGGAGAAGCTGCCTGCTCTTCACAGGACCAGGCAAGAGAGAGAGAAAGCCAACCAGCCACCACAGCACACAGAGCAAAACTACCGCCAAAAGGTCACACAGCACACTTCAGGAACTCCTGCTAGGCACATTTGCATATCTTTACAATGGAATCTCAAACAATCACCACACCTTAAGACCTGGCCTCCAGTGACATTGCCTCTAGCAAGGTGATTGCAGATGCAAACTATTACTAATAAAACACTGAATATATTGGGGGACATATATTCAAACTATCACAAAGCTGTTCCTAGATCGCCACAGCTTTGTCACCCCCAAATCCATGTCTTGCTGAAGTGTGAAGTCTACCAGGAACCAGCAGAGGGTGGGGACACAGGGCTTCATGAGAAACGTGGTCATTCGAGTGGTCAAGGGCTTCATCTTCTTGTGGGTGTCCACAACCCCTGTGTCGAGGGGAGTCCAGGGTACAGCGGCACCTCAAGGAGACACCACATGTCCCTCCTTGTCATTGGAAAGCCAGTCGCCTGAGCACCAAGGGCAGAGGAGAGCACAGCCTTGCCACACGCTCATGGGTAAAATAACCTCAAGCCACCACCACCATGCCTAAGGGCTTTTGCTTAAAACTCCCCAGAGGCTCTCCACCCCCTCCAGCTCTGAGCTTCCAGTTTCCTATCCACGGTTGAAGATGCAGAATGCACATTAGCATGCAAACTTCCAGGGTCTACCTCCAGGAAACTCTGTAGATTAGGATGCATCCCAGAAATCTTTAAGTCGAAGTGTGAGATCTAAGAAATTAACATATTGCCTTTAGCTTCTGTAACTCCGCTTGCTAGCGCTCCAGCTTGACAGTAGTACTGCCATTTTTAAGCAGATAGCCATTATAGTAAAACAGACTGCCATCTGAAATAAAAAAGCCCAGGCCTGACTCAGATGAGGAACTTGCGGGCTCATGTACTGACCTTTGCTTCTTTCCCAACCCCCTCCCTCTCTCTTATTGTTCATTCCTGGGAAGTCTTAGGACATCCCGGAGGTAATAAAGGATCTGCAAACAAGCGGCTGATCCTAGCTAAGCAGCTCAGAATGTTCCCGCGCGCGCTTTTTGAACCAACCATTTCAAATGTTGCAATATGATGTAACTGCTGTATCCCTTCTCTATATAAACCCTTTTCCCCCAAGAGTGGGGGCTCTCTCTCACACTCCCACTGCGTTGGTTTGTGTGGTTAGAGCCCCAGTCTAGGCTTGGTAATAAAGAATTCCATGTAATTGCAGTCGAGCTTCTCGGTCTTGTTGTCTCACTGGGTGACTCCCAAGGACCCCAACCCACATTTGGGGGTCCTGGCACTACAGAAGAATGTAGTCTATGAGGCAGGTTTTAAGAACACAATATCAAGTACCAGCTTCTTTTTTTTTTTTTTTTTTTTTTTTTTTTAGTTTTTCAAGGTAGGGTCTCACTCTAGTCCAGGCTGACCTGGAATTCACTATGTAATCTCAGGGTGGTCTCGAACACATGGCGATCCTCCCAGCTCTGCCTCCCAAGTGCTGGGATTAAAGGCGTGCACCACCAGGCCCGGCAAAGTGCCAGCTTCTTAATCTAGTGTAGTGCCCTTACACAGAGCTGTACCTTTCTGGAAGGCAGTTGAATTCAGTCTTGTAGCTAACTTGCTCTTCAATGACATGGCTATAGTTCTGGCCTATGGCCCATGCTCTCTCCCTCTGGATACACGGTGCATTCTCGGCCCTTCTGTTCATCCCTGCCTTTTCCCTAGGGTTCAGCCAAGTGACACCCAAGAGGCCGGAGAATATTGGGAGCCCCCACCTAGCCCTAGCATGGTTCTCTTTTTTATTTGACAACTGATAATTATATAAATTAATGGCGTTGAATGTGGTCTTCTGAGGTATACAAGCATTATGCCTGGCCTGAGGCCTGATTGCCAACTTCAGGAAATATCTCCTTTATTCAGAGAGGACTTCCTCCATTAGATTCACAAGTGTCCATCACCAAGCTTCTAGCACATTCCATAAATGCTCATCATAGGAGGCAGTGAGAATGAATGAAGGAAGGAAGGAATGAGCGGGTGGTCCACTGTAACTCTGTTTCACCAATGCTTTTCTCACCCCTTTACTATTCCACTTTTGGAGGAAAGCATTTTGGTCAGCAGGGTAAAGTCTGAGAAAACAGCAGGGCCAGGCCTGGGGCTCCAGAGGCCTCTCTGATGCTTTGTAACCTGACTCTCCTGAAGGGCTGCGCACTGCCTGAGAGCTCAGATTGCTCAAAGAAGCCCTGTGTGCATTCCACCGGCAGTCTATAGAACATTTGTTTTGAATCCAGACCAAACCACAGCCTTAGCCCTCACCCTGGCCCCTCACTTCTTTTCCTGTGCCTCAGGCAGAAACCAGAAATAGCAATTGGCAGAGGGAGGGAGGAACCAGCCGGAGCCTAATGTTTCCTCATCCTTCAGACAGTTAAAAGAAAGACAAGATGGATAGAGATTTCCAGATTTTGTTCCCTGCAAAAATTTAACGGGAGACATGTGTTCTGAGATGAGCAATCAGGAAAACCCAGGGCAATGCCTTTCCATTTCCTTGTGTCTTTCTTTCTTTCTTTCTTTCTTTCTTTCTTTCTTTCTTTCTTTCTTTCTTTCTTTCTTCTTCCTTCCTTCCTTCCTTCCTTTCTTTTTATTTTATTTTATTTTATTTTATTTTATTTTATTTATTTATTTATTTGCAAGAGAGAGAGAAGAACAGACAGAGAGAGAGATGTGGGCATGACAGGGCCTCTGAAACGAACTGATGCAATCAGGGCTTCCCAGGCAAACGCCTTAACCGCTAAGCCATCTCTCCAGCCCTCTTTCTTTCTTTCTTTCTTTCTTTCTTTCTTTCTTTCTTTCTTTCTTTCTTTCTTTCTTTCTTTCTTTCACCTTCCTTCCTTCCTTCCTTCCTTCCTTCCTTCCTTCCTTCTTTCTTTCCCTCCCTTCCCTCCCTCTTCTTTCTCCCTTTCTTTCTTTCTTTCTTTCTTTCTTTCTTTCTTTCTTTCTTTCTTTCTTTCTTTCTTTCTTTCTTTGGTTTGTTTGCAGAGTCTTACTCTGGCCCAGGCTGACCTGGAATTCACTCTGTAGTCTCAGGGTGGCCTTGAACTCACTGTGATCCTCCTACCTCTGCCTCCCGAGTGCTGGGATTAAAGGGGTGCACCACCACACCCGACTTTCTTGTGTTTTTCTTATGCTCCACTCGCCCAGCTCATGTGAAATCAGGTCAGGACAGCTGTTTTACCTGTATACCATATGTCATATGTAATCCATATAGCTTTCTTAATTTTTTTATTATTATTTGAGAGAGACAGAGAGAGAGAGAGAGAGAGACAGAGACAGAGAGGAAGAGGCAGAGAGAGAGAGAGAGAATGGGTGCATCAGGGCCTCCAGCCACTGCAAACAAACTCCAGATGCATGCACCACCTTGTGCATCTGGCTTACTTGGGTACTGGGGAGTCAAGCCTCGAACTGAGGTCCTTAGGCTTCACAGGCAAGCGCTTAACTGCTAAGCCATCTCTCCAGCCTGCTTTCTTAATTTTTTTTTTTTTTGGTTTTTTTATTTTTTAGAGGTAGGGTCTCACTGTAGCCCAGGCAGACCTGAAATTCACTATGTAGTCTCAGGGTGGCCTCGAACTCACAGCGATCCTCCTACCTCTGCCTCCCGAGTGCTGGGATTAAAGGCGTGCACCACCACAGCTGGATTTGCTTTCTTAATTTTTTTTTCTTTTCTTTCTTTTTTTTTTTTTTTTTTTTTTTTTTTTTTTTTTTGGTTTTTCGAGGTAGGGTTTCACTCTGGTCTAGGCAGACCTGGAATTCACTATGTAGTCTCAGGGTGGCCTCGAACTCACAGCGATCCTCCTACCTCTGCCTGCCAAGTTCTGGGATTAAAGGCGTGCTCCACCACACCCGGCTTTGCTTTCTTAATTTTTGAGCATTGTTTTACTATGTATGTCAGACTGGACTCAGATGGAAGATATTTCTGTCCAGTCTCTGGAATAAGTGGGATGACTGACACACACCTGGGTTAATGCCTGTTTGAAATAAAATTTAAGTACTAATTTAGAAAGAAACAATGATTCCTATTCATGGACTGCATATAAGCCATACACTGGGGAATGAAAACCTTGTCTGTGACTTTTAATTCTGGTGAGTACTAATTAATAATAGCAGCAGCAGAGCACGCAAGAGATATTTGCAGTTCTGGCTATTGCTGGGCTACTGCATTTCTTAGAAACTCATGCAAGGGAGTTCACTCCCACTTCATACATGGTGTGAGGACAGGAAACACGAGGTGACTGACCCGTCCACTGGCAACCCAGGTGGTCTGACTCCAGAGCTCCCAGCGTAGCCTCACCCTCACCCACCTCAGATAAGGCAACTGCACAGTTAATTTTTATATAAACATTTCACATTTGTTGTTGTTCGCATTTCTCAGGTAACAAGAGGCTTCCAGAATGCTGGATCAGGCTGCTATACAGAGCAGCTACATAGCTGGTGAGCAGCAGGGTCTGGAGATTGGACATATGGCTCAGCAGAGGTTCTGCAGGGCACTGAATTTACACAGAGGTTAAACCCACCAGCAGGGCAGCTTCCAGCTAGTCAGGGGAAAAACAGAAATCAACAAATCACTGTTCTTCTTGCAAGAGGCGCTATGAGATAGTTTCACAAGCCACAGAAGACATGGTGGAGGAGAAGACATAAATTCCTCAATGAGTAAGAGAATGTACGGCTTAAAAATATGCTTAGGGGCTGGAGAGATGGCTTAGCAGTTAAGGTGCTTGCCTGTGAAACCTAAGAATCCTGGTTCAATTCTCCAGGTCCCACATGAGCCAGATGCACAAGGTAGCACATGCATCTGGAGTTCGTTTGTAGTGGCTAAAGGCCCTGGTGCACCCATTCTCCTCTCTCTCTCTCTCTCTGTTTCCCCCCCTCTCTGTTTCTAATAAATAAATAAAATAATAAAAATAAATATTAAAAAAAGAAATTTTAGAAATTAAAAAAAAATACACTTAGAATTTACAAGACACCAGATGAGGATCAGCTAAATATATATGTATGTTAAAATATTTAAACAAGGGCTGGAGAGATGGCTTAGCAGTTAAGGTGCCTGCCTCCTAAGCCTAAGAACCCAGGTTCCAATCTCCAGGTCCCACGTGTAGCCAGATGCAAAGTGACACAAGGGCGCAATGCCGCACTTGACCACAAGGGGGCGCATGTGTCTGGAGTTCGTTCACAGCAGCTGAGAGGCTGCTGGCACGCCCATCTCTATCTGTCTCCCTCTCTCTCTCTGTCTCTCTCTCTCTGTGTCTCTCTCCAAAAATAAATAAAATAATAAATAAAATTTTTTTAAAAAGGAACATGGAATATGAGAGAGGAAGGAGGCTATGTTGGGGAGGGCACAAGAGGGAGGAGAGAGAAGAAAAACAGGGAAAAACAAAATGAAGTTATGAAAACACCATAATGACACTTATTTCTTATAAGCTAAAAAAATTAGAACCATAATACCACATATTAAAATTTTTGGTGTCTTTATATAATTTACTAGTATTTAAAAATTAATTAGTTTGTTATTTAGGGATGCCTTGTTTAGGAGATATGAGGCATTGATTCTAATTTCTTTTGTAATGCTTCTGAACATTAAAGAGGAATTTTCATTTTCAACTAAAGGACATGTGAGAGAAAAGAAAATAACAGCCAGGCGTGGTGACACATGCCTTTCAACCCAGCACTTGGGAAGCAGAGGTAGGAGGATCCCTGTGAGTTCGAGGCCACCCTGAAAATACAGAGTGAATTCCAGATTCCAGTCAGCTGGGGCTTAAGTGAAACCCTACCTTGAAAAACCAAACCAAAAGAAAAAAAAAAAAAAAAGAAAATAACAGAATTCTCTGTACTTAATTTCATACCATTTTATATAACCAAGATAAGAAATAAGGAACATTTCATGTATGTTTGAAAACAAAAGCAAATTTAAATTCCTCTAAATATTTCACAGCCTTGGAATATTAGCATGAATCACACAAATAATGACTTACAGGGATGTCACATTAAGAAATTATAAATAAGCCAGGTGTGGTGGCGCACCCCTTTAATCCCAGCACTCGGGAGGCAGAGGTAGGAGGATTGCCATGAGTTCGAGGCCACCCTGAGACTACATAGTGAATTCCAAGTCAGCCTGGGCTTTAGTGAGACCCTACCACAAAATAAAGAAAAAAAAGGGGGGGGTTCTGGAGAGATTGCTTAGCGGTTAAGCGCTTGCCTGTGAAGCCTAAGGACCCTTGTTCAAGGCTCAACTCCCCAGGACCCATGTAAGTCAGATGCACGAGGGGCACATGCATATGGAGTTTGTTTGCAGTGGCTGGAGGCCCTGGCACGCCCATTCTCCATCTGCCTCTTCCTCTGTCTGTTGCTCTCAAATAAATAATAAACAAAAAAATTTTTTTTTAAAGAAAAGAAAAGAAATTATAAATAAATGCTAATAACTAGCGATGACATTGGACAGATCATGTGCTGTTGGATTCAAGTCCAGCTACTTATGATCTTCTCTAATTAAAACACTGTTGTTTTAAAATTGACTTCTGCTTTATTGCAAAGAGCTGGCACCAAGGTGTGACCAGGTGTTTGGATGCTTGCTGCAACACACTAATTAGAAGAGAACAATTATAATTAGATAATGAATGAACCCACTATCCCATTGTAACCCACTTGCCTCAAAGGACAATACAAATAGATTAAAAAACAGGGTGGGAACAGACAAACCAATCTAAAATGATATAGCGATGTTCCAAATAATAGCCTTAATGCAGCATGAATAGATAGCATTTAAAAGTAGGCTCTGACTCTGTCCATTGAAACTGGCCTTGAGGCACCAGTCCTCCTTGCACATAATCTTTCTTCCTGCTCTGAAATAAAATTTACAATATTGGCTTAAGACAGTAAAGGAAATAGCTCCTTTTTCTTTGAAATAGCTCTTTATGTAAGAGCTTTCGGTCATTTAAAAAAATAATTCAAAACAGCTTCTTGGGAGTAAAATTTTTTTCCAAAATACAGAAATTTCTATTCTGCTGGTTGAATTTCATTCATTTGGTCATGACTTCACCAAATATTGTACTGAAGACAGGATAGATATATCCTTTACCCTCATTCAAATTGGTGCTTTGATTGGGCACAATTGTCAAGTGTATAAACCCACTTCATAAAGTCAATAAAATTACTGATTAAGTCAATAATTAATAACGGATTGTTGTGTGAAAAAAGCCAGCTACTATGTGAAGAATCACAGAAGCGTTCCTGGCTGCTTAGAAAGAGGGTGCCTGCAAGGAAAACATTGCTTCTTTTTTTAATTAAAATGAGGAGCTTGTGAGACTCTCTCTGTCTCAAGCTGTTGTAACTTCTCAGCCATCTTTACTTCCAGAGGTTAAGCTAGTATCTACCTCCTCAAAGTCCCCCAAAACGTGGGGTCCTATGTGCTGCGTTTCTTCTTCCTCCTCCCCCACTTTGCTGGAGCATCTATGCAGTCCATTCTTCAGCGTCTACCCCATGTGGACTACTTTACCATTTCCTGGATTTGTAGTGATCTCTCAGTCTACTTTTTTTTTTTAATTTTTTTTTTTTTTAGAGAGAGAGAGACAGAGACAGAGGGAGAGGGAGACAGATAGAGATGGGCGCGCCAGCAGTCTCTCAGCTGCTGTGAACAAAATCCAGATGCACTCGCCCCCTTGTGGTCAAGTGTGGCATTGCACCCTTGCGTCACTGCATCTGGCTAAACATGGGACCTGGAGATTGGAACCACTGGAGATTGGAACCAGCGTTCTTAGGCTTAGGAGGCAGGCGCCTTAACCGCTAAGCCATCTCTTCAGCCCTCAGTCCACTTTTAAAAAATTTATTTATTTGCGAGAGAGATAAAGAAATAGGCGGAGAGAGAGAGAGAGAGAGAGAGAGAGAGAGAGAATGGGCACGCCAGGGCCTCCAGCCACTGCAAACAAACTCCAGATGCACGTGCCACCTTGTGCATCTGGCTTACGTGGGTCCTGGAGAATTGAGCCTTGAACTGGGGTCCTTAGGCGTCACAGGCAAGTGTTTAACCACTAAGCCATCTCTCCAGCCCTCTTAGTCTACTTTTTTTTTTTTTTTTTTTTTTTTTTGGATTTTCGAGGTAGGGTCACACTCTGGCTCAGGCTGACCTGGAATTCACTATGTAGTCTCAGGGTGACCTCGAACTCACGGCGATCCTCCTACCTCTGCCTCCCAAGTGCTGGGATTAAAGGCGTGCGCCACCACGCCCGGCTTTCTTAATCTACTTTTAATCTTGGTTCTTGTCTCTACTTGTCTCCTCACAACAATGTAGCCAGGGATACCAAGTGGAAGTGAGTCAGTTATAGACAAGGATGCTTTGATGGTGTTTCTAGAGCAAACACCTTTCCCATTACCTCCCCAACCATCTTCTCTCATACACACTGGCTTGTTAGTTTTTGTACATTTGATTCTTTTATTTTTTTTATTTTATTTATTTTTGGAGAGAGACACAGAGAGAGACAGACAGAGAGGGAGAGGAAGACAGATAGAGATGGGTGCGCCAGCAGTCTCTCAGCTGCTGTGAACGAACTCCAGATGTGTGCGCCCTCTTGTGGTCAAGTGCAGCATTGCGCCCTTGCGTCACTTTGCATCTGGCTAAACATGGGACCTGGAGATTGGAACCGCTGGAGATCGGAACCAGTGTTCTTAGGCTTAGCAGGCAGGCGCCTTAACCGCTAAGCCATCTCTCCAGCCCCACATTTGATTCTTTTAACCTGGATATCAGCATCCCTTAGTCTACCACCGTCAACTGATTGCAGATAACATCCCCTACCACTGGCAGGGAACAATGTAGTCTCATGTCCCCATGGGATGGTGATGCCTCCTCCACTGACAGTGTTTAAGTGTCACAAGGACAGGGCTTTTGGGGGCTCCTCCCCCAACTTCTAGGAAAAAAAATCTTGGGTAACATATTTGTCTCATGATTTCAGTGGATGGGTATTTGTTGTTTTGGCATAACACTAAGAACTTTACTTTTCTTATTTTAGTGAAATGTAACAGCTTTAGATAATTTCGTTATCCCATTCTTCTTCTGCACTCCACTCACGCTCATAACAAAATGCCATGTCACCAAATCAGAGGAGATGTTAATGTTCTTTTTTTTTTTTTTTTTTTTTTTGATTTTGCAATTCAAGGTAGGGTCTCACTCTGGTCCAGGCTGACCTGGAATTCACTCTGTAGTCTCAGGGTGGACTTGAACTCACGACGATCCTCCTACCTCTGCCTCCCAAGTGCTGGGATTAAAGGCATGAGCCACCACGCCCGGCTATTTTTTCTTTTTCTTTTTTTTTTTGGTTAGAGTTGTTAATGTTCTTGCTCATGATTCGTAACAAGGAAAGACTCCGTTCTCCTTGCATGGGTGATTCTGGCCAAGGGTAAGGCAGAAACCTATTCAATTAATCTCCTCACAGGACATATTCATTTTGTTGTCACGGTTTCCACGCATGAGCTAGATTCAAATATTCTGCTAGAACAATGTCATAATAATTTCTGTTCAATTTATTCAATAAGAAACTTCACTTGACTGAGTTCTAAAGCGCCCAGACTTGAAACGTTCTGCAAATAAAAAGTAAGCTTCAAGAACATTGCAAATGTTTGAAACATTGCTAATGGTGAATAGGCCCATCTTGGGAAAGTTGTAAAAAAACAGCTCTTACGCCAGCACTGTCAAAATTCAAAACAGCAAACTTATAGATGGATCCGACCATCCTCAGCGACTGTTGCAGGCACTTGAGCACATGACTATTGATTCACCTGTAAGCTTTGGATACACATTTTGTATCTTTTTCCAACTACTAAGATGCTTGAAGTGGGGGCTGTGCAAATGGCTGCGAGTGAAGTGTTTGCAATGCAAGTATGAGGATTTGAGTCCAATCCCCAAAACCCACATAAAAATCTGGGCAGGGCTGTGCATTCTTGTAATTCCAGGAAGATCCCTGGGGTCAGCCAGTCTATCTTGCTTGGTGAGTTTCAGGCCAGTGAGACATTCTGTCTTTAAAAAAAAAATGTGGACAGGGGCTGGAGAGCTGGCTTAGTGGTTAAGGCACTTTCCTGCAAAGCCAAAGGATCCTGTTCGATTCTCCAGGACCCACATAAGCCAGATGCACAAGGGGGTGCATGCATCTGGAATTTGTTTGCAGTGGCTGGAGGCCCTGGCGTGCCCATTCTCTTTGTCTCTCTAATAAATAAATACTAAATCTACAAAAAATGTGGAGGAGCCAGAGAGATGGCTTAGTGGTTAAGTGCTTGCTTAGACAAGCCTAAGGACCCCGATTTGAGTGTTGATTCCCCAGGACCCACGTAAGCCAGACGCACAAGGTGGCACATGCATCTGGAGTTCGTTTGCAGTGGCCGGAGGCCCTGGTGCGCCCATTCCTTCTCCCTCTCTCTCTCTCTCCTCTCTCTCTCTCTCTTTCTCTCTCTCTCTGTTGCTCTTAAAAAGTCAATAAAATGCCCGGGCGTGGTGGCGCACGCCTTTAATCCCAGCACTTGGGAGGCAGAGGTAGGAGGATCGCCGAGAGTTCGAGGCCACCCTGAGACTACATAATGAATTCCAGGTCAGCCTGGACCAGAGTGAGACCCTACCTCAAAAAACCAAAATAAATAAATAAATAAAAATAAATAAAATGAAATGAAATGTGATCTGTGCTCTTGAAAAACGACACTCAAGGCTGTCCTTTGACCTCCAATGTCCACATGCGCTAACCACTGACGGAAGGTAGTGAGGCGTCCAGGATGTAGGGGTGCTTTTAGCCTCGATGTCCAGGAGACCCCTCATGCTTGGGACCCTTTAGCCAGCAGCGCCGCTTGGTGATATTTCTACATTTGCAGGCCACATTGTGTGTGCAGTCACCAGACCCAACCCCAACATCCGTCTAACATCTGGGTAGCTGTGGACCTTTGACGCAGCATAGAGACACTCCCCACGTTATAAAGAGGTGATTTGCTGGTGAAAGTTAATGCTACTTTGTGCATGAATTAAAAGAAAAAAAAAAACACCTTTGTTGCTGGGGAGTTGGCTCAGCAGTTAAAAAATGCCTGCTTGCAAAGCTTCGCAGACCTGGGTTCAATTCCCAGCTGCCTACGGAAAGCTAGATGGGCATTGGTTTGCAGTGGCAAGAGAACCTGGTACACACACACACACACACACACACACACACACACACACACGAAGGCAACTAAACAATTAAAGGCTTGCATGAATAATAAGCAGGAAAAGTTAATGATATCCCAGGGTGCAGTAAGTGGGGGCGCTTCTCCCCAGGGAAGAGCAGGGCAGTTGCCCTCACTGCCTTCCCTGATGCTTTACGGGCCACCTCAAGTCTCTAAACTAATTTCAATTCCCAGCCAAGCTGCATGTTGCTTCCCAGATATCAAAGGCTTGGAGCCAAAAAGATCAATGAAATATGAAATGAAACTTGGAGCTGTGCATTTTTCTTATATAACACGGCAGCACCAGGAGGAACTTTTCCTTTTGTTAACTTTTGCTTGCTAAAGGAAATAAGTCGTATTTTTCTGCTATTTCATAAAGGTACTCTTGTGGGGGTGCGTGGGTGCGTTTAATGTACATAATTCAAGTTGGATTTTCTCCACTGTCTGGTCCCAAATGAAGCCTAGAATTTTTGATCCATTTTCCTTCATTCTAAAACTCTGCTCTTTTTACATCAGACCCTGTGTTAGCACCACATTATGTTATAATAATATATAGGCCAGGTCTTCCTCACTATTTTTTTTTGTTGTTGTTCTAGCAAGTTCCTAAGCCTTTTCTTTTTCAGTAAACATTACTTCCTCCCCTCCCCCCAGTTCTAGGGAAAGGCCTATTTGGAGCTGACTCAATGAGAAAGGAGCAGCTGGCTGGGCCTTCAAGGAGGCTGCCCAGTACAAGGTCTATTTCTTTCAGCATCTCTTCAGCTTTTGTTCATTTTTTTTTCAGGAAAATCATACTTTTTATTCTCTGGTAGGTGGTGAACCATTCTACTTGAACACATTTTTCAATTAACTTACCAATTAATACCAATAACAAATAGTTTTTAACTAGTTTTTATTCATCTGATGATACTAATTTACATTTGGAAGGAAACATTTCTAGAGTCAGCTTCCATAATACTGAAAAATAAAAAAAAAGATGATTTCCAGATGGGTAAAATTTGCAAGAAAAATGAAAGTCCTGTTAATAAATCTTTAGGAGACCACTTTGTAATGTGGGGTGGGATGACTTTCTGAGCAAGACTAAAACCTGGAGGCAAAACAGGAAAAATCCATGATTTGCAGCTCGTAATAAAAGTGAAATGTGGGCTGAGGTTCACTGGCCGCATGCTTTCTCAAAATGAATAAGTCGGCGGTTCAATTCCTACAGCACCACAAAAGAAAAGAAAGAAAAAAAAATGAACAACTACAGATTAAAAAAAAAGATTTTTAAAAGCTGCTTCAAAGAAAGTTCAAATGTCCAGTAAACATGCTCAAGGAGATGTAAATGACCTGAGATGGCATTTTTCTTTAACCTGGGCAAAAAAAAAAAAAAAAAAAAGTCAGAAAGACAGATATTCTATCTGTGATCTCCACTTGAGATACCCTTGAACTTGTGTGCTTCCGGGTTCTGCCCAGGACTGGGATATCTGATTTACTTGGCTTGAGGATTCAAAGCGCAGACCTGACAGACAGCCTCTCTCTCTGGTCAGCTAGCCCAGGAACCACGTGGTGAGCAGGCACACCTGACCACACAGGGCCACTACTTTGAGGTATTGGATAGATACAGATATTATATATTAGACCTAGCTTAAAAGTAACCATATTACAGAGATGGCTCAGTGGTTGCTTGCAAAACCTGCCAGCCTGAGTTTGATTCTCCAATACCTACATAAAAGCAGTGCACAAAGTGGCACCTGCATCTGGAGTTTGTATGCAGTGGCAAGAGGCCCTGGTATGCCCATTCCTTCTCATTCTCTCTTTCTCTCTCTCTCCCTCCTTCAATCCCTCTCTTCTTCCTTTCCTCCCTCCCTCCTGCTTGCAAATAAATAAAAAAAAATTAAAATAACCATGCTAAAAATTAAAACAACCTAATTTGACTTATTCAAAACATAGACTACATATATTCACACCAACTTTTTTTTTTTTTTTTCTTTTTGGAGAGAGACACAGATAGAGACAGACAGAGAGAGAGGGAGAGGGAGACAGATGGAGATGGGCGCGCCAGCAGTCTCTCAGCTGCTGTGAACAAAATCCAGACGCGTGCGCCCCCTTGTGGTCAAGTGTGGCATTGCGCCCTTGCGTCACTTTGCATCTGGCTAAACGTGGGACCTGGAGATTGGAACCGCTGGAGATTGGAACCAGTGTTCTTAGGCTTAGCAGGCAGGCACCTTAACCGCTAAGCCACCTCTCCAGCCCACCAACTCTTTTTTAACACGGAAGATGATATTTGGTTGTTTTAAGAATGCATGACCATTATTTTCTTAACCTTTCTGGTAGAACCTATGACAAAAGGGCAGAGATATTTATGCCATAAGAGAAAAATAGTAGATTATGAACAAGGTTCACTGAATAACGATCTGAAATAAGACAGGAAAGAAAATCCATTTTTATTTGTGTTTTGTCTGCACATGCATCAACTTTTAAGTGCTTCCTTGAATCCACAGAATACATCAATGCACAGATTTCAGAGAGGACAAACTGCATTAAGTATAAAATTGTGGCACTTCCAACGCATCTCGCAATCGCAGGAGCAATTTGTAAAGCTAAGAAGCATGCCTTTCAAAATTCATCTACTTCTATGGTTTTAAGATGATCAAACCATAATAAAATGGAATTATCTTTAAAATATGGAAAGACCACAAATTTGAATAACCACTTTCTGTTACATTAGAATGTTTTAAAGCTAAAAAATGAAAAAAAAAAAAAGATGAAGAACTGAACAGTAAAAGTACTGAGTATGTAAACATTTGAGATGAATTAATTACTAATTTAAATGCATAGAAGCAAGTAAATGTTTTTTCTGAACAAACAAAAATTAAGTTTTTTCTCTACATATTAAATGAAACTCAACCCTATTCTTGTGGGAGTCATGTGCTCACATTATAATGCTTATTATTTTATGTAATATTATTGAGGTCTACATGCACATCAAATAATTATGGCAATAAATATTTCACTTTTCCTGATACAACAGTTTTTAAAATCACTAAATTATAAACAGAAAAACATAGAGAAAAAAACCTAGTTTCTTTATATTATTCTAAATGAACCATTTATTTTTCCTAAATACACATAAATAATTGATTACTTAAATATATCATCGGGAAAGAGAACAAAATGATCCTTAAATGATTCACAGAATATAAATTTTTAAAAATGGAATTTTAGGGCTGGAGAGATGGCTTAGCGGTTAAGGCGCCTGCCTCCTAAGTCTAAGAACGCTGGTTCCAATCTCCAGCGGTTCCAATCTCCAGGTCCCACGTTTAGCCAGATGCAAAGCGACGCAAGGGCACAATGCCGCACTTGACCACAAGGGGGCGCACGCATCTGGATTTCATTCACAGCAGCTGAGAGACTGCTGGCGCGCCCATCTCTATCTGTCTCCCCTGCCTCTCTCTCTCTCTCTGTCTCTCTCTGTGTCTCTCCCCCAATAAAAAAAATAAAAATAAATGGAATTTTAAATACAGGCAAAATTTGCAGTGATCCCTTTTTCTTGTAGCCCCGTGTGTTCAGTTTATACTGCTTACTGGTACATCTGTCAAGAAATGCTCTCATCATTTTCTCAAGTGAAAAAAAAAATTAAGTGACAAAACTGAAAGTCTGCAGTATCAATTAACCACCCCTACATTCTATATCTTTGTGCATGCTCCAAATTTAGCATTTTTAGCTTGCTTTTCATGCTATTAGTCTTTTGTCCTTTTTAAAAAATTTCATTGAAGTGACTCCCACATGACTCACTTCCTTTCATCTTGCTTCTAGCAGCTCCTGTTGGCTTTGATTTTAGATTTAGTAGCTGGAGCCTGGACATCCGTGTGGCTGGGGGTCTTCAGTTTGGAGGGTCAGGCCACTTCTGGAGGCCACCTGTACCTAAGTGAGGCTGGAGCAGTCATAGGACTGTTCAGAATCCCATTATAATCCCTACTGCTGTTGACTAATATAGCCCAGGTTTTCCTTCATTTGTTGAACACACTTGGGAGAAAGAAAAAAGGATGTGCTCATGGAGGGTGGGAGTGAAGTGCCCAAGCCACTGCACAGATGCTCTGCCTCTCAGTTCCTCTCTGGCCCCTGGAGGGGAACAAGGAGAAAGGTAGGACATAGGGAGGCAAGAGCATCCTCTTTATTTTGTTTTATTTTATTTTATTTATTTGAGAAAGAGAGAAATAGGCAGGTAGACAGAGAGAGAATGAGTGCACCAGGGGCTCCAACCGCTGCAAATGAACTCCAGATGCATGCGCCACCTTGTGCATCTGGCTGATGTGGGTCCTGGGGATTCGAACCTGGGTCCTTTGGCTTTGCAGACAAGTGCCTTAACCACTAAGCCATCTCTCCAGCCTCAAGAGCATCCTCTTAAGGGTGAGGATGAAGCTTCACATTGCAAAATTATCTATTCAATTATATTTTCTTCTTGTTTTTGGATAATGCATCTTGGTTTACTTCCATAGTCGTCTTTTCTTTGTCAGTATGCATTTGATAAAAGCAAAATTGGGATCATGATAGCTTGCTTAAAGTGTCATGTTTTCCATCTGTTTTCTGTAAACCACACAGTAGCTAAATACGTTACAAATAAATTGGGGTGTGCACCAGGGAGACGTAAGTCATGACACGATCTGGTGCCATTAACTTTCAATAACTGTTGAGGTCATCATGTGGGTGTCTTTTTTTATTTTTGGAGAGAGACACAGAGAGAGAGACAGAGAGAGAGAGAGGGAGAGGAAGACAGATAGAGATGGGCGCGCCAGCAGCCTCTCAGCTGCTGCGAACGAACTCCAGATGCGTGCGCCCCCTTGTGGTCAAGTGCGGCATTGCGACCTTGTGTCACTTTGCATCTGGCTAAATGTGGGACCTGGAGATTGGAACTGCTGGAGATTGGAACCAGCGTTCTTGGGCTTAGCAGGCAGGCGCCTTAACCACTAAGCCATCTCTCCAGCCCCACCATGTGGGTTTCTTGAAACACCATTACAATGCCTTGCACATCAGTTATTTATGCATTATGTCCCTTGATTTTAATGACTTTTTTTTTTTATTTTTACATTTATACTTTTCCTTTGGCATTTGGATGACAAATGTGGAAAGGATGTTTTTCCTTGGGGATGCAGCCAGTTCTCAAGACTGATTACTGAGTACCCTTCTGCTTCACTGGGTAGCTATGCCTGCTTCACCACTTACACAATGCACATCTATCTCCTCGATCTTTACCACAGTGGTTGCACAACCACAGCTTCCCACCACATCCAGCCTAGAGTGGTCTGTGTGACCCACAAGCTCAAAATGATTGAGGAAGAAAACTCACACAAGTCATAAAGGCAGAGTAACTGATTCCCAAGAAGAATTAGAATGGTAATAACTTTCCACTTTTCCATGATATTTTAGCCTTTTTTCTTTCTCTTAACTAATTGCGTTGGCTAATTTTGCCTAATCATTAGAGGAAGCCTGCTATCTGGTGTAATCTTATGGGAGGATGAGGTCAGGGGGTCTGCACAAATGCTACCTCAATCCCTAGCCAACCCATTCTGCAAATATTATTACATGCTCTTCTATTCCCATGTTTGCATGTCATTTTTATTCTTGTCCAAATTTCTCCTCACCTGTCTGTAATAGGAAACAAGACAAATATATAGTCAGAGACAGTAAATTCCAAATATATTTAAAAAAATCATAAAAACTCTCTGAAAATGGATAAATTAGTTACTGCTCCACAGATATGAGTATCTGCAGAGATAAAAAGATACACGCAGATGGATAGCAATGTGAACATGGACACATCTCCATTTCTTCACATGTGCGGGAAGAACTTTTGATATAATTTTAAGATGGCTCTTCCTTTGCCTACAGGGTGTGATACTACGTTACTCGGCAGCATCCAGACTTACAAGGCCACTAGTTGCAGGCCTTCCTCTGGAAATCTTGTTTACAGAACACCAAGAACATGTCTGGACAAATTAAAGACAACCAGCTAACTACCTAGACCCATCACAGGGGAAACGCAATACTCAAGGTCCCTTGTCAACTACTTCTTCAATTAGCTTATTTTCCATCCCATAATGAAGCCCTCAGCCAACTGACAGGACTAATTAATTGCAGACTCTCCTTCTGTCAGCTTTCAAGAATTGAATGAGAATCATTAGTACAAACATGTGGAGGGATTGGGGAGACCCTGGAAAGCCAGAGGAAAGTATGGGTGAATGTGAGAGAAGCAGAAACCTTAAAAGTAGAACCTTAAAATTGGTTCCTTTGGGCTGGAGAGATGGCTTAGTGGTTAAGGCGCCTGCCTGCTAAGCCTAAGAACGCTGGTTCCAATCTTCAGCGGTTCCAATCTCCAGGTCCCACGTTTAGCCAGATGCAAAGTGACGCAAGGGCGCAATGCCGCACTTGACCACAAGGGGGCGCACGCATCTGGATTTCGTTCACAGTAGCTGAGACACTGCTGGCGTGCCCATCTCTATCTGTCTCCCTCTCCCTCTCTGTCTGTCTGTCTCTCTGTGTGTCTTTCTCCAAAAATAAAGAAAAATTAAAAAATTGGTTCCTTTTTAACAATTACTATTCTGGCCAGGCGTGGTGGCGCACACCTTTAATCCCAGCACAGGCAGAGGTAGGAGGATCACCATGAGTTTGAGGCCACCCTGAGACTACATAGTGAATTCCAGGTTAGCCTGGGCTAGAGTGAGACCCTACCTTGAAAAACCGAAAAATGAAAAACCAAAAAAAAAAAAAAATTACTATTCTGGCTTAAACTTCCACATTAATAACTTGGTGAGATTTTTCTTCAATATCTAAATTGCTTCTATCCACCTGTAATGGATTAAGCCCAATTTACACAATGATTTTCCACAAAAATGAAACAGAGATAAACAAAATGGATGCCTTACTTTATCTTTCAAATATAGTCATAATAACATCTACCAGTCACATTACTGGGAGAAATATAAGGAAAGCAGCTGAATTTGCTTAAGCTTGCTTTCACCTAACCTAGACTCAAGACCACTATTTTTCTTTCATAATGAGAGCTGTATTTTCATACTTTGTCTGTGAAGTCTGCCTTTATATTCAATGCTGTATGATGCAGTTACTAGAACGCAAGACGGATGTTAAGGGACATTGCACCACAATGGGCAGAGCTGAAGAAATTGTGCTAACAAGCAAGCACATACAATTGTAAGTTAAAAACAAAACAAGTGGGTTAGGGCTGGAGAGATGGCTTAGCGGTTAAGACGCCTGCCTGCTAAGCCTAAGAACGCTGGTTCCAGTCTCCAGCGGTTCCAATCTCCAGGTCCCACGTTTAGCCAGATGCAAAGTTACGCAAGGGCGCAATGCCACACTTGACCATAAGGGGGCGCACGCGTCTGGAGTTTGTTCACAGAGGCTGAGAGGCTGCTGGCGCGCCCATGCTCTCGCTCTTTCTTGCTCTCTCTCTGTCTCTCTCTGTGTATCTCTCAAAACAAAAATTATCACTGAATTGCACAGGATTTTGTAACGTATAGATACAGAACAAAACGATTAGTAAAGGCAGTCATATCTAGTTAGCATATCTAGTGTTCCACATGGCAACACAGTATCACTAACCCCGTTCTTACGCGGGACATTCAAGGTCCAGTGTTATTCAATAACTTTGAAGAAGTCCATTTCTTTACGGAAACAAGCCCTACAAAAGATACAGCTGTTTCTCTGGGCTCCGACTACCCATTCTCACTTGTTCCCCTTCCCTCCTCCCAAGAGATGACCTTTTGAGAATTTTTTTCATCGTGAATCTTATTCTCATAAGCAATTCACTACAAGCATTTCTCTATAGGGCTTCTTGCGGTTGGAATAATATTTTCTTTTTTTTTAATTTAATTTTTTAAATTTTTATTTATTTTTGAAGAGACACACAGAAAGAGACAGACAGAGGGGAGAGGGAGACAGATAGAGATGGGTGCACCAGCAGTCTCTCAGCTGCTGTGAACAAAATCCAGACGCGTGTGCCCCCTTGTTGGCAAGTGTGGCTTTGCACCCTTCCATCACTTAAAAAATTTTTATTTTTATTTTTTTTTATTTTTTTGGAGAGAGACACTGAGAAAGAAAGAAAGAGAGAGAATGGGCGCGCCAGCAGCCTCTCAGCTGCTGCGAACGAACTCCAGACGCATGCGCCCCCTTGTGGTCAAGTGCGTCATTTTGCATCTGGCTAAACGTGGGACCTGGAGATTGGAACTGGGTTCTTAGGCTTAGCAGGCAGGCGCTTTAACTGCTAATCCATCTCTCCAGCCCATATTTTCTTTTTTAAATACGTTTTATTATTTATTTGCAAGGAGAGAGAGAGAGAGAAAGAGTGTGTGTGTGTGTGTGTGTGTGTGTGTGTGTGTGTGTGTGTGTGTGTGCATGGCATGCCAGGTCCTCTTGCCATTGGACACAAACTCCAGTCACATGGGTCACTTTGTGCATCTGGCTTTAGGTGCACACTGAGGATTTGAACCTGGCTCATCAGGCTTTGCATGCAAGCACCTTTTGTAAGCGAGCAGCACTTACAGCAAGCAGGGTCTCCAGATAATCATTGGTGGGAATGAAGCAGGCTGGGGTTGGAGGATCCCAGCAAGGCTGAGACAAGCTTATTTGCAGAGCTTCAGACTTCTCAGAACAGAGGAAAAACAACTACTTTAACTTTGCCACATCAGGAAGACAACTGCACACATACCATCAGAGCGTTCTGCCAGAAGTAGCAGGAGAAAACAGAGGAACAACACAAAGGGCTCCGTCACAAACAGGTGAGGAAAACAGCACAGAACATATAGGTCCACATTCCTGGGTCTAAAATAGACTTTTCGGAGGCTTAGCATGATCCTAGACCACACTTCTTCAAACCTGCGTAAGAGCCATTCTGTGCTGACTCCCTGCAACCTTTAACCCCTGAGCCATCTCTCCAGCCCCAGAATTATGTTTTCTTACATCTCTTTGTGGTATGTTTCCATTTCTGTTCCTTTTCATTGCTCAGCGTTATAAATGCTTCATGCTATATGTAATTTTTCTTCTGTTGCTGAGCACCTCAGCTGTTCCTCTTTTTTTTTTTTTTTTTTTCGAGGTAGGGTCTCACTCTAGCTCAGGCTGACCTGAAATTGACTCTGTAATCTCAGGGTGGACTGGAACTCACGGCAATCCTCCTACCTCTGCCTCCCAAGTGCTGGGATTAAAGGCGTGCGCCACCACACCTGGTTCTAAATTTTTTATTTTATTTTATTTGCAAGCAGAGAGAGGGGAGACAGACAGAGGAGAATGGGCACGTCAAGGCTTCCAGCCATTGCAAACAAACTCCTGATGCATGTGCCCCCTTGTGCATCTGGCTTACATGGGTACTGGGGAATTGAACCTGGGTCCTTTGGCTTCACAGGCAGCGCCTTAACTGGTAAGCCATCTTTTACCTCTTAACTGAAGCTGTAATGAAATTTTTGGACAAGGGTTTCTGTGGTAATTTAATTTCTCTTATATACAAAGCTAGAAGTTGAATGTGTGGACAAAGAGCAGGTGGGGTTCATTCTAGAAAAGTCTTCAGGTCTTCTCGTCAACTCATTATATACAACTACCAGCAATGGGTAAAGATCTGCTGTCAATAACTGGAGCTATAGTTGTTGTAAATTAAGCCATTTTGGCATGTGATACTTTTATCTCATTGTAGTTTTAGCCTGTTGACTAGTGAATTTAAAGACCTTACATGTGTTTATGGGTTATGTAGATATCCTTCTTTGTTTTGATATTTTGTTCCCTCTTCAACTGAGATCTTCATCTACCTATTATTGAATTACAGAATTTTTCTTGGCAAAAGCTCACAGCCAGCTACATGTTTTATAAATATTTTCCCTCTATATACATTACTCATCCATGTTCATAAAGCATCTTCTAATGAGAACATTTATCCTTTAAAGTTATGATTTATTTATTATTTATTATTTTTATTATTATTATTATTATTATTATTATTATTATTATTTTTTGGTTTTGTGAGATAGGGTTTCACTCTGGTCCAGGCTGACCTGGAATTAACTATGTAGTCTCAGGGTGACCTCGAACTCTCAGCGATCCTCCTACCTCTGCCTCCCGAGTGCTGGGATTAAAGGCGTGTGCCACCACACCCGGCTTTTTATTATTTTTTTGGAGAGAGACACAGAGAGAGACAGAGAGAGAGAGAGAGAAAGAGAGAGAGAGAGAGAGAGACAGAGATGGGCGCGCGAGCAGTGTCTTAGCTGCTGTGAACAAAATCCAGATGTGTGCACCCCCTTGTGGTCAAGTACGGCATTGTGCCCTTGCATCACTTTGCATCTGGCTAAACGTGGGACCTGGAGATTGGATCCAGCGTTCTTAGGCTTAGCAGGCAGGCACCTTAACTGCTAAGCCATCTCTCCAGCCCTCTTCCTATTTTTTATTATTTTATTTATTTTTGGAGAGAGACACAGAGAGAGACAGAGAGGGAGAGGGAGACAGATAGAGATGGGTGAGCCAGCAGTGTCTCAGCTGAGAACGAAATCCAGATGCGTGCGCCCCCTTGTGGTCAAGTGCGGCATTGCGCCCTTGTGTCACTTTGCATCTGGCTAAACGTGGGACCTGGAGATTGGAACTGGGTTCTTAGGCTTAGCAGGCAGGCGCTTTAACCACTAAGCCATCTCTCCAGCCCCTCTTCCTATTTTTTTTAAGGAGTTGGTAATTAGTTTGGGCTGGCCTCCTGAAATTAGTCAAGAAGTATTATTTTCTATTTTATTTTTCTAAAATGGTTTGAGTAGGATTAGGGTTATTATAACCCCTAATCACCATAAATCCATTTTAAGAGGATTTTCCAGAGCAATGTGACATACACCTGAAAAAGCACTCAGGCAGCAGAGCCGGGCAGACCGTGACTTCCACACTAAATGGCATTACACAGTAAGTTCCAGGACATCTTAGGTTACACACAGCGGCTCTGTGTAAAACACAACGGAGGGGGCTGAGGAAGTAGCTCAATGTACTTGCCTAGCTTGCACAAGGCTCTGAATTCAATTCCCAGCATCTCAACAAAATTAAAACAACAAAAAGGCAAGGTAGGGCTGGAGAGATGGCTTAGCGGTTAAGGCGCCTGCCTGCTAAGCCTAAGAACGCTGGTTCCAATCTCCAGGTCCCACGTTTAGCCAGATGCAAAGTGACGCAAGGGTGCAATGCCGCACTTGACCACAAGGGGGCGCATGCATCTGGATTTCGTTCGCAGCAGCTGAGAGACTGCTGGCGCACCCATTCTCTATCTGTCTCCCTCTCCCTCTCTGTGTCTCTCTCCAAAAATAAATAAAAAGGCAAGGTAACTCTAACTTTGTGCTGGAGAGATTGCTTAGTGGATAAGGCACTTGCTGGCAAAGTCAAAGGATCTGCAAACACATGAATGACCACTACGTCTCTCTGAAGAATGTGTGATCAGTCTATGAAGAGTGTGGTCATGCTGTGAGTCTTGAAACCAGCTGTAGATGGTATCCAGTATCATTACTATAACTTTACAATGCTTGCTGGTGTGCTGGTTCATTGCTGATCTTTCCTCTCTAACCTGTATGTCTTTATATTAAAAGTGCATGTTTTGGGCTGGAGAGATGGCTTAGGGGTTAAGGCGCCTGTCTCCTAAGCCTAAGAACGCTGATTCCAATCTCCTGTGGTTCCAATCTCCAGGTCCCACGTTTAGCCAGATGCAAAGTGACACCAGGGCGCAATGCCGCACTTGACCACAAGGGGGCGCACGCATCTGGATTTCATTCGCAGCAGCTGAGAGGCTGCTGGCGCGCCCATCTCTATTTGTCTCCCTCTCCCTCTCTCTCTGTCTCTCTCCAAAAAAAAAAAAAAAATGATTTTCCCTCTGTAGGTTAGATTGGATAATTTCTAAAGCTCTGACTTCACATTAACAATTCACCTATGCTGTCTCCACTATGTTGTTAATGTAAACCATTAACAAATTTTACTACTTTATTGAGAATTTCAATGTATGAGCATGCTGTAATTTGATCACAATGCCTCCACCACCTTCTTTTGTCTCCTCTCTACAACCTCTCTGTCCCCAGTCCACTCAGCTCCTTCTTTCCAACTAATCCCTCCTCTGTTTTGATGGGTGTCATTTCTGCTGTCCCTCGCTGTCCATGTTAAAATGTTGATGGACTCAAGATTGTGCAGAACTCATGGAGATAATGACAGCAAAGGCCACTATGAGATCACTATGACATGATCATGTCACGATGGAAGCTGCCTCAAAGCACCAGTCCTCACCATAATACCTTCTTCCTGTCCCCTCTTCTGAGATGTTTCCTAAGCCTGGAGGGGGACCTACAACATTTTAACAAAGTATATGTACACCTCCTGCTGAAAATTTTTCATTTGGTTCTTTATAGCTTCTAATTCTCAGTTGATTCACCCTCTCTATTGTTTAATTTGACTACTTTGTTTGCCTTTATTTTGGTACTTAATTACAGCCACCGTAAAAATCTATGCTGATAATTGTAATTTCAGAGTCATGTCACCATTGATTACCTTTTTATATGTCTTTAATTTAAAGTTGCATCTAAGTATTGTGAGGGGCATGCCATGAACATCTTGGGTTCTGTTTCATTTCTCTGGAAAGCATTGCTTCTTTCATATGTTTCCATATGATGTTTTGAGCAGGGCTCAGACATCAAATTTGCTCTCATCACAGAGGAGGGCAGCTGAAGTATCTTTTTGGCTCTCTGGTCCTTCCCTGTGCTCCTGAGACTCTGTCCTGCTGTGCTTATCTCCTGTTGGCTGAGACTATAAATCTTTTTTAATTTAATATTTTTATCAACTACTTTCATAATTATAGACAACAAACCATGGGAATTCCCTCTCCCCTTTCCCTTTGAAACTCCACTCTCCATCATATCCTCTCCCCCTCTCAATCAGTCTCTCTTTTATTTTGATGTCATGATCTTTTCCTCCTATTATGATGGTCTTGTGTAGGTAGTGTCAGGCACTGTGAGGTCATGGATATCCAGGCCATTTTGTGTCTGGAAGAGTGCATTGTAAGGAGTCCTACCTACCCTCCCTTTGGCTCTTACATTCTTTCCGCCACGTCTTCCGCAATGAACCCTGAGCCTTGGAAGGTGTGTTAGAGATGTTTCAGTGCTGAGCACTCCTCTGTCCCTTCTTCTCAGCACCATGGTGCCTTCTCAGTCATCCCAAGGTCACCACCATCTGAAAAGAGAAGCTTCTCTAACCAGAAGTGAGAGTAGCATTAATACTTGGGTATGAACATTTAGTGAAGTGCTTACTGGAAAGTTTGGTGAGCATAGTGTAAGATTATATGTGTGTGTGTGTGTGTGTGTGTGTGTGTGTGTGTGTAGCCAAACACCAGTAGGTGTTACCCCCTAGGGCTTATGACTTTCCGCATCACAGGTTTTCAGTATCAGGCATGTATTCCCTCCCCTGGAGTGAGACTCCAGTCCATTTAGAGAGCGGTTGGTTTCCCCCATAACAGACATGCCACTATTGCACCTGTTGGCTCATTTGCCTTGGGTGGGCAAATTTCAGGCTTGCAGTGTCCACTGTTGTTTATCTCCACTGGTGATTTCTCTCTCTCCCATGCAGCTGCATACAGCATAGCTTTTCCAGCTTTCTGTCAGCTGCTCCACATGGAGGAGGTTTTCAGCTCAGCCCCTGCAGGATTGCAGCCCAAGCCCAATGTGGAGTCTTCAGCAATAGGGTCTTGCCATCTATTCCTGGTGGGAAACCAAGAGCCTTGGCAATAGTCTATAATGTTTTGAGGGCATCAGGACCTCCCTGGTCAACAACTCACTGGAAGGTATCCCATGTCTGGTACTTAAAATTTTCTAGTTAACAATCTATGGATTCTGGGTGTGCCACTGTCCAAAAAAGTAGGTTTCCATATGACTTATTCATACCCTCTTCGATTTTGATTGGCCTTTATCCCACCTTTCCTTTACTCAATCTCTTCCCCTGACCTCACTTAGGCCTTTTCACCCCCATTAATCTGTTCTTCTACTTACATATAAACAATACCATCCTATTAAGTCCCCCCTCCCTCCCTTTCTATTCCCTTTATATCCCCATTCTAGCTTACTGGCCTCTGCTACTGAGTTTTATTCCCACTCACATAGAAGTCCAATCATTTGTAGCTAGGATCCACATATGAGAGAGAACATGTGACGTTTGGCTTTCTGGGCCTGGGTTACCTCACTAAGTATAAGCCTTTCCAGATCCATCCATTTCCCTGAACATTTCATAGTTTCAATCTATGTGGCTTTGGATGCTGTTGCCTTCTGTGATTCTACATAGGGTTGCTTCCTTCTCATACTAGGGCAGTATAGAAAAGCTGTAGGTTTCCCTTTTGTTTTTTCAATTTTTATTTACTTATTTGCAAGGAGAGAGAGAGAGAGAGAGAGAGAGAGAGAGAGGGGTGGCAGAAAGAGAGAGAATGGGCATGCCAGGGCCTCTAGCCACTGCAAACAGACTCCAGATGCATGTGCCCCTCGTGCATCTGGCTTACACGGGTCCTGGAGAATCGAACCGGGATCCTTTGGCTTCACAGGCAAACACCTGAACCGCTAAGCCATTTCTCCAGACCTCCCTTTTGTTGTATGTGTATGTAGTGAATGTGTGACACACATGTGTTCATGGGTATGTGTATGTATGTAAGTCAGAAATCCATGTTTGGTATCTTCCTCAGTTGCTCTCCACTTTATTTTATTTATTTATTTATTTATTTATTTATTTATTTATTTATTTATTTATTTTTCTGAGGTAAGGTCTCACTCTAGCTCAGGCTGACCCGGAAATCACTACGTAGTCTCACGGTGGCCTCGAACTCATGATGATCCTCCTACCTCTGCCTCCCGAGTGCTGGGGTTAAAGGTGTGCGCCAGCATGCCCGGCTCCACTTTATTATTATATTTTAAAATTTATGTTGCATTTGATTTTTAAAGGTTTTCAATGTTTTTAGTTTGTGTGCGTGTGCACGCGTGAGTACGTGCTGAGGTTTCTGTGTGTTTGTATGTGACTGGGCAAAAGTGTGCATGCACATATCGTGTATGTGCAGGCTAGGGGTCACTTTCAACCTCCTGTGTCTGCTTCCCCAGGGCCAGGATTATAGGCGTGTACCACCATGTCTGCCTTTCACATAGGTGTTAGAGATCCAAACTCTGGCCTTTATGCTTCCTCAGAAACCACTTTATCCGCTGAACCACTCCCTCAGCTCCTTCTGCTTTGTGCCCATTCCCATCCACACCAGGCGTCCTCCCTGATGCCCAGACGCGTAAAAACAAAACTCACCCCAGTGCTGTGTGCAATTCCAAGAGCTTCCTCCCTTCTAGTTCTACCGCCTTTTGGTTCTCTTGGGGGCTTCCGGGCAGCTGTGCTTAGTATTTCCCAGTTATGTATGTTTCTCTGGTAGGATCTGCCTCCACCATGACCAGTACAACTCTGTCACCCCATGGAAAGATCAGAAATGGAACTTTGGTGCCGACTGATCACTGGTGCTGAGAGACCTTCCTACAACTTATTATCCAAGGGATGAATTTTACTTATAAAGGCAACAGCAAGCCGGGCGTGGTGGCGCACGCCTTTAATCCCAGCACTTGGGAGGCAGAGGTAGGAGGATCACCGTGAGTTCAAGGCCACCCTGAGACTACATAGTGAATTCCAGATCAGCCTGAGCTAGAGTGAGACCCTACCTCGAAAAACCAACAAACAAAAAAATAAGGCAATAGCATTCCCAGTTTGATCTGAAATCCATCATTGCTGCTTATGAGGAGTCCTGAGCTACATTAGTTTTAACCCAGGCCATAATATTTCTTGGTTTTCACCACTGAAACAAGCTTCACTCCCCCTCTAGCTAGACCCTCTGTGAATTTCCAGTGACTGTGGACGAGACGTCCAAAGACTTGTCATCACAGATTTGCTACAAGGAGGAGGGTAAGCTGTTGGGGTTGGGGAGTGGCGATGATCAACTGGAACAATCATTGTTCAAACATGGAAAGTAAAAATGAAGAAGCACGTCTTCCCAGCTTTAACATGGTTCCCAGTTTAGAGTTAAATAAAAGCCTCTTAAAATAACACGTCCTCAGCCAGGCGTGGTGGCGCACATCTTTAATCCCAGCACTCGGGAGGCAGAGGTAGGAGGATCGCCGTGAGTTCGAGGCCACCCTGAGAATACAGAGTGAATTCCAGGTCAGCCTGGACTAGAGTGAAACCCTACCTCGAAAAACAAACAAAAAAATAAATAAATAAAAATAAAATAAAATAAAAGAACATGTCCCCAATTCTAAAATACTTGCTCACTACAAACGCATCAGATAAACAAATAGGAAATTAATTGCAAGAGTACCTATGCAAAGAAAAAGTCATAATAAAAAGCATGCACACAAACAAAAGCCTAGAAAAATTATTTCTCCTTTACAAAAACCAGGCAGGAAGTAGAAGATCATGGAACATATCTTATGATTTAGCAAAGGTGAGAATAAAGAATAAAGTGTTTATAGTAGGGGACTTCAATACTGTAATTTGGGATTAAAAAGCTTTGAGAACATGGTGCAGACACAGAGGCCTTCTGACCACAAATTCTGACTACATCACGTTCAGACCCAGCATTCAATGACCACAGGTATTGCATCACGTTCAGACCCACGGTCCTTCTGACCACAGGTATTACATCACGTTCAGTCCCAGGGTCCCTCTGAACACAGGTATTACATCACGTTCAGACCCAGGGTCCTCTGACCACAGGTATTACATCACGTTCAGACCCAGGGTCCCTCTGACCACAGGTATTACATCATGTTCAGATCCAGGGTCCCTCTGACCACAGGTATTACATCAAGTTCAGACCCAGGGTCTCTCTGACCACAGGTATTACATCACGTTCAGACCCAGGGTCCCTCTGACCACAGGTATTACATCATGTTCAGATCCAGGGTCCCTCTGACCACAGGTATTACATCACGTTCAGACCCAGGGTCCCTCTGACCACAGGTATTACATCATGTTCAGATCCAGGGTCCCTCTGACCACAGGTATTACATCACGTTCAGACCCAGGGTCCCTCTGAACACAGGTATTACATCACGTTCAGACCCACAGTCCCTCTGACCACAGGTATTACATCACATTCAGACCCAGGGTCCTCTGACCACAGGTATTACATCACGTTCAGACCCAGGGTCCCTCTGACCACAGGTATTACATCACGTTCAGACCCAGGGTCCCTCTGAACACAGGTATTACATCACGTTCAGACCCAGGGTCCCTCTGACCACAGGTATTACATCACGTTCAGACCCAGGGTCCCTCTGACCACAGGTATTACATCATGTTCAGACCCAGGGTCCCTCTGACTACAGCTATTACATCACGTTCAGACCCAGGGTCCCTCTGAACACAGGTATTACATCACATTCAGACCCAGGGTCCTCTGACCACAGGTATTACATCACGTTCAGACCCAGGGTCCCTCTGAACACAGGTATTACATCACGTTCAGACCCAGGGTCCCTCTGAACACAGGTATTACATCACGTTCAGACCCAGGGTCCCTCTGACCACAGGTATTACATCACGTTCAGACCCAGGGTCCCTCTGACCACAGGTATTACATCACGTTCAGACCCAGGGTCCCTCTGACCACAGCTATTACATCACGTTCAGACCCAGGATCCCTCTGACCACAGGTATTACATCACGTTCAGACCCAGGGTCCCTCTGACCACAGGTATTACATCACGTTCAGACCCAGGGTCCCTCTGACCACAGATATTACATCAAGCTCAGACCCAGGGTCCCTCTGACCACAGTATTACATCAAGTTCACAGTCACTTTTCAAGCTCTGTTCTCTGGCTGGAAATCATCCAAGTGCTTTCTGATAAATTATGTGCTAAGAAACAAACACGTCAAAACCACTCCTCCTTCCCATACATATCTCTACTCTGTGAATACATCCACATAGCTTTCACAGTACTGTGTACAGTACACAGCAAGGAGCTTGCAAATTTGTTTTGTTTGACTCCAGATCTCTGGTGGGACATCGAGAAAGAGGCACTCTTCCAAGATCCATGCACAGTGAAAGTGTCCTTCCCACTCCTGGCGCCCCACAGTGACAGCTGTGAAGTTAGAACCCTGCCCAAACTTTCTAACCCCTTCACTTCTCTCCTTTCCTCTACAGTGGGGACCAGATTTTTTTTTTTTTTTTGAGACAGACACAGAGAGAGAGATAGAGAGCGAGGGAGAGGGAGACAGATAGAGATGGGCACGCCAGCAGTCTCTCAGCTGCTGTGAACGAAATCCAGACGCATGCACCCCCTTGTGGTCAAGTGTGGCATTGCACCCTTGCGTCACTTTGCATCTGGCTAAATGTGGGACCTGAAGATTGGAACTAGCGTTCTTAGGCTTAGCAGGCAGGCGCCCTAACCACTAAGCCATCTCTCCAGCCCAGGACCAGATTGTTTGGCCTTTTGTTCTTGCCAGCAACAAAAATTTGTAAGAGCCAGACGATGGGCAGGAGTGCTTTGGAATGCCATCTTCTGGAAATGAAGTGGTCTTTGTAGTCATGACCTCACAGTGGCTGCTGCTACCTGACATGAATGATATTGGACCCACTGCCTGTTAACATGGTTAGTGAAGGATGAAAAGAAATACATCAAAATAGAGAGGGACTAGTGGGAAAGAAGGGATTCAGTGGATGGGGAAGAGGGGACAAAAGAAAGTAATAGGATTATGACTAAAATATGTATTTATGTATAAATGTCATCAATAACATTAAAAACATTAAATTTTGAAATTTAAAACAACACCCCATTAAAAACTCAAAAATAGGGCTGGAGAGATGCATAGTGGTTAAGGCGTCTGCCTGCTAAGCCTAAGAACTCTGGTTCCAATCTCCAGCGGTTCCAATCTCCAGGTCCCACGTTTAGCCAGATGCAAAGTGACGCAAGGGTGCAATGCCGCACTTGACCACAAGGGGGCGTACATGTCTGGATTTCATTCGCAGCAGCTGAGAGACTGCTGGCGCGCCCATCTCTATCTGTCTCCCTCTCCCTCTGTCTCTGTGTCTCTCTCCAAAAAAAAAAAAAAAAGAAAAGAAAAAGAAACTCAAAAATAAAAAACAAAATTTGGATGCTTTTAAGGAAACACTTCACTTTGGTCTATTATACTAAAGTCAGGTAAACTCCTAGAGCTTACCTTTCTTCTTGTTTCAGAGGCAAAGGATGCCTGTTTTATTTATTACTGATATTTTATTATCTCAGCACTGACAGTATGAGAAAGGGATCAAGGGTAAAGTGGCCCCCATGATCATATGAAGCAGTGCTCTGCAAGGCTTCCCCAGATAGCCTATGCTGTGACTAGAGCCACAGACTCAGTACTTCAGCTATTGCCTCCAGCCACACATTGCCAAATTCATCCTCAACTTTATCACAGGCATTTAAAAAAATTATTTATTTATTTGAGAGAGTAAGGGATAGAGAGAGAGAAAGAGAGAGAATGGGCATGCCAGGGGCTCCCGCCACTGCAAACGAACTCCACATGCATGCGCCTCCTTGTGCATCTGGCTTACATGGGCCCTGGGGAATTGAACTGGGGTCCTTTGGCTTTGCAGGCAAGCGCCTTAACGGCTAAACCATCTCTCCAGCCCATCACAAGCATTTTAAAAGAAACACCTCCATCCTAGCTACATGAGTATTGAAATGGCATATATTCATGTTAATTGCAAATGTGATGTAAAGTAAAATTATTTTCAGTATATTACACATGAATCATCTAAAGACTTTCATAGAATGCAAAATAGATTCGTACATATGTTCCAAAGACTGTTGCTTCTGGGATTTTGTGTGTCATATGAAATGGCACACACTCTTACATTTTACTGTAATATATCAGCTCTAAACACGCAGTCAGGATGAGTTGTGAGTCAGCATTCATTTCTTCCGAGAGGTTTCCCTTGCCTCACGCAAGTATTTTCACAACCCCATTCACCTGGCTAACAGGATCTGATTAATATCAGATTTATCACACATCTATGAACAATAGAAACCCTGAAAGCCTTCCTCCTATAAATTCAGGGGGTCCAGAATAGTGCTGAGTTCAAGGTAATGAGGAAGGACTGGGCACCTGGAGATGAGGGTTAGGATAGATACTGAGCGTTTCCATGATGCTAAAGTTACCTTGTCAGTAAAGATAAATTCCCTCAGTAACTGGCACATAAATTTTCTTAAAAATAGCCTGCCAGAGGCTGGAGAGATGGCTTAGCGGTTAAAGCGCCTGCCTCCTAAGCCTAAGAACCCGGTTCCAATCTCCAGCGGTTCCAATCTCCACTGGGATGACCCAAAAGGCAACATAGTACTGAGAAGAAGGGATGGAGGAGTGCCCAGCACTGAAGCATCTCTGTCACACCCCTCCAAGGCTCAGGGCCCATTGCGGAAGAGGGGGTGGATAGAATGGAAAAGCCAAAGGAAGGGTACGACTCCTTACAATGCAACTGCCCAGACAGAAATTGGCCTCGATATCCATGACCTTGCAGTGCCTAGCAATACCTTCACATGACCCTCAAAATAGAAGAAAAAGATGATGATATCAAATTAAAAGAGAGACTAATGGAGAGAGGGAGGGGGTATGATGGACAATGGAGTTCTGAAGGGGAATGGGGGGAGGAGAGGGGAATATCATGCATCTTCTTGTATGTAAGTATAGAAGTTGTCAATAAAAAAATATAAATAAATAAATAAATAAATAAATAAATAAATAAATAAATAAATAGAAGAAAGCAGTTCTGTAGCAGAAGAAGATGGTGGGGGTGGGGATGGGAACAATTGACACATCCAATGTCTTTTGAGTCAGGTCAAGGCCAGATCTTGCTTCATGCTTCTGTGGTCCTACACAGTAAACTGAGAGATTTTTTTTTAAATAGTTTATTATTTATTTATTTATTTATTTATTTATTTAAGAGAGAGAGACAGAAAGAGACAGAGACACAGAAGGAATGGATGCAACCAGGGCCTCCAGCCATGGCAAACAAACTCCAGACACATACGCCACCTTGTGCATCTGGCTTATGTGGGTCCTGGAGAATTGAACCTGAGTCCTTTGGCTTTGCAGGCTGGTGCCTTAACCACTAAGCCATCTCTCCAGCCCAACTGAGAGATTTAAAATATACACTAGCTACAGAAATCAAACAGTTACATCGGTACAACCATCTCCTAAGAACTCATCACTGAAGTAGACTTGAAACTCACTCACCATGGGTCAGAGAATTTTGCAAAAGAGGGGTGGAAAAGATTTTAAGAGCCACTGGTTGAGACATCATGCCCAGAGGCATTCCCTCACCCTCCAAAATAACTGATTGCTGCTGCCAGAACGAATAAACCACAACTCCACGGGGAAAACCTGCAACCCTACTGAGGAGCGTCCCCAGAGGAATGGGGGCAGGGAGGAGGGAAAAGAGGGTCCCAACTCATGATGTATTCATACAAAATATGTTGTTAATAATAATGATGATAAAAGAATCAGAATAAAACCAAGAAATAAATAGGACTGGGGGTGTTGAGTTTTTAAAGCGTCTACAGAGCTAACTCAATCATATTCCTGAAAGGAAAGTTCCAGGTTTACCAAATATGGACTGCAAAGATGGAAACGGCCTTTGAAAACCATTCGGCGTCATTGCTAAGCATAGACAAAAGGCACATATTCCAGAAGGGCTGGTTTTTACCTGTCACCATAGGAGAAAAAATTAAGAAAATACTAAGTCCTGAGCCGGGCGTGGTGGCGCACGTCTTTAATCCCAGCACTCGGGAGGCAGAGGTTGGAGGATCGCCGAGAGTTCGAAGCCACCCTGAGACTACAGAGTGAATTCCAGGTCAGCCTGAGCTAGAGTGAGACCCAACAAACAAAAAAAAGAAAATGCTAAGTCCTATTACCGATGTTTGTAGTTCTTGGAACGCTGAAATTAGAGGAGTACTGTAGACCATCTTCCTTATTCTAAGGAGTATTTCAAGGAACATTTATATGACTCAAAGGATAAAAATACCATGCCTGGGGCCGAGCGTGGTGGCGCACGCCTTTAATCCCAGCACTCGGGAGGCAGAGGTAGGAGGATCGCCGAGAGTTCGAGGCCACCCTGAGACTACATAGTGAATTCCAGGTCAGCCTTGGTTAGAGTGAGACCCTACCTCAAAAACATCAATATGTGTGTGTGTGTGTGTGTGTGTGTGTGTGTGTGTGTGTGTGTTTGTCGTGCCTGAGGGAAAGAGGGGTGTTGGGCCTTGCTAGTAACAGGCTGGACCGGTGAGGGGCTGGCCTGAACTATTGGACATGGTCAGGGACCCTGGGCTGTGGGGTCGCAGCTGGCCCTCTGTCAGGGGTCCCTGGAGACAGTGATTGCCTTCCCTATGTTGTAGGGTGCAGTGAGCTGTCATCACCCAGAGTGGGCAGAACTGGCGAGGCGCTCTCCCCAGACCCCAAAAGGCTCTGACCATTCCATAAGTCAGACTTTGCCCCCCACAGTTCCTGACCTGTGGCTAGCTGCCCAAGAGACCCTCATGTGGCTAAAGTCACGTAGCCTTCCCACCCCCCACAGTTCTGAAGTCACAGCCTCCTGTTAATCTCCTCTTCCGCCCTTCCCCCTACCTTCCCTTATCCTTCCCCCATAGCTTTGAAGTTACTTGTCCTTCCTCTATATAGATAACAGCCCATAAACTATGCATCCGATTGTCATACAGTCTGTACATGCCATCTCAACCTTCCCAAGTGTTTATAAACCCACTCCCCTTTGAATAAACGAGTGCTGTCCATCAGATGGTCTCCCGGGCGCTCATTGCCCCATCATGTGTGTTTGTATGTTCACGTTGCACTCACCCGCCCAGCCAGAATGACCCTGCTGTTCTCTCCCTCGCCCGGGTCATTGGTGGCCAACGACCCCGGGGAACGGGAACAGAACACGAGACCCCCACAGCACGAGACCCACAGAGGGGGACACTTGCTGATCTTATCCCTCAGAATGCCAAAGAGCATATGTTTTCTTTCATTTGTGGGCCCTAGATTTCATATAGAAACAGAAAATCACGAACGTATATATGTATACATATATATGTATGTATGCCATGGAAGTAGAGATGGGGGAAGGGTGAGATCTAGGGGCAGCTGACAGTCTGAAGGGACGAATACAGGCAAAGTACATGATCTCGTGAATGGCAGTGTCAACAGGAAACGATTGTCATGTACACTGAATATACACCAGTCAAATAGCAGATCATACAGGAGCACAGTGCTGAACAAGCAAAGCGTGGGGGTGGAGAATCAGACTGGTCATGTGGATGCCTGGTGTCATTTCAGAGGAGGAAGAAGGAGGCAGGGGAAGGGGAGGAGATGAGGAAGAGTGTAAAGAGGATGAAGATGAGGAAGAGGGAAAAGGAAAGAATCAAAGCCCATAGCAATAAACCATTGAGATATTTGCCGAAATATCTATCTCGACATCAAAAAAGTTCAAAGCAAATATATATATATATATATATATATATATATTATATATATTTATATATATGATTGGTTTTGCAGACTCACTCTGGTCCAGGCTGACCTGGAATTCTCTATGTAGTCTCAGGGTGGCCTCGAACTCTCGGCGATCCTCCTACCTCTGCCTCCCGAGTGCTGGGATTAAAGGCATGCGCCACCACACCCGCAAAGCAAATATTTTTTATCTTCTGACAGGCTCAAGGAAACACCATACTTAAGATAGATACAGATTGAAAAGAATTTGACAAATTTAATATCAGTTCAATGATGGAGTTCTTGATGGAATCCTTTTTTAGAATTGCTTAAAATGCCTTTTGCAAAAACTATCATTTGAAAGTGGTTCACACATTCTTGAAATAAACTAAGGAAAGGTTGCTATTGACTGACTTCATGATTTTTTATACTCCAGGCTGAAACACGGTAACATCTGGAAACCTGTAATGCAGCAACTTTCCTGGCAAGCTCTGAGAGCATCAGATGAGGTCCGAGGGTGGCCAGCTCCGTCCCTTCACCACTGAGCAATCTGAGGTCCCAGGTGACTCAGCCTCCTGACCAAGGGGAACTTGTTCCCAGGTGTGTGTGCCCCACACCAGCCGGCTTCCTGGGTATGCAGACTTCCCATCTTTAAATTTAGGATCATTTCTGTAAACTCGGTGAGAAGGAAAGGAACATGGTGTGCGCAGACACTCCTCAGGTAATGTCCTTCCTCTCGTTGCTGATGGTGGGACAACTGAGTTCAGGCCATGCTGAAGCCCCTCACTGTCCTTCCTCGCCAAGCCCTAATTCTTTTTTTTTCTTGGAGAGAGACAGAGAGGGAGAGGAAGACAGATAGAGATGGGTGCGCCAGCAGTGTCTCAGCTGCTGAGAACGAAATCCAGATGCACGCGCCCCCTTGTGGTCAAGTGCAGCATTGCGCCCTTGCGTCACTTTGCATCTGGCTAAACGTGGGACCTGGAGATTGGAACTGCTGGAGATTGGAACCAGCATTCTTAGGCTTAGGAGGCAGGCGCCTTAACAGCTAAACCATCTCTCCAGCCCCCAAGCCCTAATTCTTCTTCCCTAATGTAGATTTGTGCTATTTTCCCCCTCACCACAGGATAAAATTTCTTTGTGTAAAGTCTCTCTGGAACATTATTGGAAGCCTGAGACTGGATTTATTTTTCCTTTCACTTGGAGAAAGTCAAATTAAGTTTCCTGTAGCATGTTGCTGAAAATTGGGATATTATTAGGTGTTAACTGGAAAAAGCCTCCATGGCTTTAATTCAATCTTGTGTTCTCCAGAATTCACCACCATTCCCCAGTCATTGCTTATAGATTGTGTCTGGGTAGCACTCCAGTGAATGATGCCATGAGTGTCATGGAAAAGTTGGGTTGCTCAGGACTCAGAGCCCTGGCCCTTCAGAACTGTCAATCAGCTCTTGGCAATGGAGTTCAGAGGAGAACAGACAGTGTGAGGCCAGCTCACAAGACCACCGGAAGCCATGGCTTCCAGCTGGCCAGATGTAGAGGTCAAGTCATGAACATAGCCTGCTCAGCTGGCCTTTGTGGTTACCTAGCTGGCTGCACCCTGTCCTTTGGGCTAAGAAAGGCACTGGCTTGAAATCAGTTTTCTTTACAGAAAAACTACAATGGTGTAAGTAGCGTTTACTCTCTATATTCTTTTCCATGAGTCTTGCTAACAAGGGGAAAGTCAGCGGTTCCAAACACTGTTCGCTGAGGCATGATTCTCTGCCTTATCTGTGTTAAAGTGGCTATCGTAAAGAAGTAATCATAGGGCTGGAGAGATGGCTTAGTGGTTAAACGCTTGCTTGTGGAGCCTAAGGACCCTGGTTCGAGGCTCGATTCTCCAGGACCCACGTAAGCCAGATGCACAAGGGGATGCACGCATCTGGAGTTTGTTTGCAGTGGCTGGAGGCCCTGGTGTACCCATTCTCTCTCTCTCTCTCTGTACCTGCCTATTTCTGTATCTCTCTCTCTCTCTCTCAAATAAATAAATAATAAAATATTTTTTTTTTAAAAAAAAGAACTAATCATAACCCAGGGTGTCCAAGCACAGTGTCATGGTTATCTGAGCATGTAAGGAACAGAAGTTAGAGGAGCACGCTTCCCTTCTGCACTTACTGTTCCAGCACTGAAAAGAAAGTAGCTGAGGGCTGGAAAGATGGCTTAGCGGTTAAGACGCCTGCCTCCTAAGCCTAAGAATGCCAGTTCCAATCTCCAGCGGTTCCAATCTCCAGGTCCCACGTTTAGCCAGATGCAAAGTGATGCGATGGTGCAATGCCACACTTGGCCACAAGGGGGCGCGTGCATTTGGAGTTCGCTCACAGCGGCTGAGAGGCTGCTGGCATGCCCATCAATGTCTTCCTCTCCCTCTCTCTCTCTTTCTGTCTCTCTCCAAAGAGAGAGAGAGAGAGAGAGAGAGAGAGAGAGAGAGAACACTGGCTGAGCATTAGCATTCAGTGTTCTCTGCCTCCTCATCATAGACTGTGACCAGATCCTGGTGCCATGCCTCCCTCACTAGGATGGACTAAAACCTGGAACTGTAAGCAGAAATAAATCTGGTTTTTGTCAGATATTCTGCCCCTGCAACAAGATGTTGACTCACACAGCACTCAAATCTCTGATGAATGACGCATGAATGAATGCAAAGCACATTTCCCTCCTCTGTGTAGCAAGCCTTCAGAAATACAACTAGAAGATTCAGCTGGATCATTCATAACAAGTTCAGAAACACACACATGGGTGAATACAGAGTATATCTGGACTCTTATGAAGAGATGTGACCTTTGATCTGTTGATGAACTGATTATAAAAGTTCCATGGCCTTCAAGCATCTTGAGGGCAGGGAAGATGCACCTCAGACTGTCTCTGGGAAGCTGAGAGAGGACCAGGGTGGAAAGAAAGTGCCGGGTGATTCTCACAGTTTCTTTACGTGTTGGACACGGATAATGACGTCTCTGACTATCTAATGAGAAAGGCCAAGCAGATGCATAGATGCAAAATTATTTCACAGAAATTCAGAGGGCCCCTGAGCCCCTTTCTCTTTATGCCTTTTTTCTTCTCTCATAAATAAGTAAGTAAATAAATAAATATATATTTTTTGGATACAGACAGAGAGAGAGGGAGAGGAAGACAGATAGAGATGGGATGCGCGAACGAAATCCAGATGAGTGTGCCCCCTTGTGGTCAAGTGCGGCATTGTGCCCTTGCGTCACTTTGCATCTGGCTAAACGTGGGACCTGGAGATTGGACCAGCGTTCTTAGACTTAGGAGGCTGGTGCCTTAACCGCTAAGCCATCTCTCCAGCCCAAATAAATAAATATTTTTTAAAAGACTAAATCTGAAGTCTCCCTGAGCTTATGAAGTTTAGTGTCATGCATTTTTGAGAAGACTTACAGTATGGAAATGCACATATGTTAATCAACCCCATCCAGGTAATTATTTACAATATGTGAACAGTTGGAGATTATAGTTATAATCAAATAGATACTTCCCATAGTCAAATAGCTACTTATTTATTAAGAATAGCATGTTATCTTCATTATGGTTAAACTATAAAAATATGTTCACTTTTCAAAATATTATTGGAATACTCAACGTTTTCATGTGGGTCAAAAGTGTTCAGATTCAATACTTTATTAGAAACATCAATACAATTTGAAAGAAGAAAACTATGAATTTAAACACATTCAAATTTAACTAATTTTCCATGCCTTGACAGAACTACTTTAGGCAGGAAACTAAGAAATAAATCTATACCCACTTGTTTATTTCACTACTTCCATGACCCATTTACAGACACAAGATGCTTGAATGATGTATTTTTTGCTTGTCATAGTGGGATTTTATTTTATTTTATTTTTTATTTTCAGAGAGAGACACAGAGAAAGACAGACAGAGAGAGTGAGAGGGAGACAGATAGAGATGGGTGCACCAGCAGTCTCTCAGCTGCTGTGAATGAAATCCAGCTGCGTCTGCCCTCTTGTGGTCAAGTGCGGCATTGCGCCCTTGCGTCACTTTGCATCTGGCTAAACGTGGGACCTGGAGATTGGAACCGCTGGAGATTGGAACCAGCGTTCTTAGGCTTAGGAGGCAGGCGCCTTAACCACTAAGCCATCTCTCCAGCCCCATAGTGGGATTTTGATCATAACACCTCATTTATTGAGTCTTATCAATTTACTTTTTCCTTTATATGTGGAAGAGCACAGGAAGGGTTGTCTGATCCCATTCCTTCTGTGCAGCCACCAAAGTACCCTGGCAGGAAGGTCGGTCAGGACAACTGCAGGGGACTCGGGTGCTTGCTGACAATGGGGTGGAGAAGCACCACCATTTGTCCTTGAGAGCAAGATTCCTGCACAGTGAAGTGAGGCCACCCCACAATTAATGCCTGCTCTACTCTCTCTGCTTCTGTCCTCTTGGCTTACTGAAGGGAGGTGCTTGTCTGTGGAGTCTTCATGATGCCTCTTCAGAAGTTCAGTTGCCTTATGCTAAGAGCAGGTGGAGGCAGAGGAGAAGAGCCCATGCTGTAGTTTGACCAATCCCTCCTTGTGAGAAGACCATTAATAAGGCTAGATTTCCCATCAGGCTGAGATCGCTCCAAGAACAGGCCATGAAGAGAAGACTCTAGGAAACCCCTCTCACATGTCAGGTGTAGGCCAGGACTTTGTATTCAGGACAGGTGATGGTCTCTGATTTATTGTGCTGGTTTCTATGTAGTGTCACAGATTTGTTTAAAGTTACCAAAACGGGGCTGGAGAGATGGCTTAGTGGTTAAGGCGCCTGCCTCCTAAGCCTAAGAATACTGGTTCCAATCTCCAGCTGTTCCAATCTCCAGGTCCCACGTTTAGCCAGATGCAAAGTGAGGCAAGGGCGCAATGCCGCACTTGACCACAAGGGGGCGCATGTGTCTGGATTTTGTTCACAGAAGCTGAGAGGTTGCTGGCGCACCCATCTCTATTTGTCTTCCTCTCCCTCTCTCTCTGTCTCTCTCTGTGTCTCTCTCCAAAAAAATAATAGAAAATTAAAAAAAATAAAAAGTTTTAAAGTTACCAAAATGGACACTTAATTATAGATACACGTTACCTTGATGAAGCTCTGAGTCCTTAGGTGATTACAGGATCTAATGGCCTTCTTATAAGGCCCCTAAGGAATGCTCTTGTCAGTCTTGACTTAATACCAAAGGGTCACCTGGCTGTCATTTCAGGAGTCACAACTAAAGGACCAACCATTACCTCCAAGAGTAGATCAAATAGGGACCAACGATTCATCCCAGTTTTAAAAAGTAATTACAGGGCTGGAGAGATGGCTTAGCGGTTAAGGCGCCTGCCTGCTAAGCCTAAGAACGCTGGTTCCAATCTCCAGGTCCCACGTTTAGCCAGATGCAAAGTGACGCAAGGGCGGCAATGCCGCACTTGACCACAAGGGGCGCATGCATCTGGATTTCGTTCACAGCAACTGAGAGGCTGCTGGTGCACCCATTCTCTATCTGTCTCCCTCTCCCTCTCTGTCTCTCTCCAAAGATAAATAAAATAATTTTTAAAAATTTTTAAAAAGTAATTACAAAATGATGAGAAAATTTTAAAATCTTACAAACTGATTTTAAATGATTAAGACAAAAGGGAAACTTAACAAAAGCTCTAAGATCTCCTCAAAATTAATAAGAAAGGCAAGTTACTTTGATACATTGAGGGACTTAGGGTGAAGGTGATAAACTATAACGCAGAGAAGCAGTTTAAGAGTGGTCACTTCATGGCTGAGATACAGCTGTACTTTTGCAACCCTCAGTTTGGCTGTAAGTGCTGAAAAAATGAAAAATGAAAGACAGAGAGGGAAGAGGGGAAGGAAGGGAGGGAGAAAGAGAGAGAGAGAGAGAGAGAGAGAGAGAGAGAGAAAGAGAGCGTTTTTGTAGTATTTCTTCTACCATCTGACTTGAATGTCCAGACTGAAGGAAATCAGAAGAAATGCTCATTGAACATTTATTCAATGCATTAGATTCAGTTAACATTTATAACAAGACTCAACTGTGTTATATGCAAAAGCTTCCAAAATGTTGACTCTCAGCCGGGCGTGGTGGCGCATGCCTTTAATCCCAGCACTGGGGAGGCAGAGGTAGGAGGATCACCGTGAGTTCAAGGCCTCCCTGAGACTACATAGTGAATCCCAGGTCAACCTGGGCCAGAGTGAGACCCTACCTCGAAAAACCAAAAAATAAAAAATAAAAATAAAAAAATAAAACTGTTGACTCTCGCTGAAGAAAGACTCTCATTTCCAATGGATTTTTGACAACAAGGTAATAAAATGTGGAGTAATCAAAATTGTTGTTTTTCTTTGCCTTAACAAGTCAATATATTTGAAGGTTTATACCACCACTTCAGCTCTTCATGGACGAGTCTTTTCTAAGTCGAATAAAAGACTCTGTTCACTGAGAGCAATTATGACAAATGGTCTGTTCTTCTCAATCAATAGTGCTATTAAAATTACCTTCAGATATTACAGGACTCTCATTAAGCCACTGATGGTGATTTTAACTGAATGCTGCAACTCTGTACTGATTTCATTATTTTCTGCTAACTTATTATTCAAGTGATAAAATTAAGTATATACAGCAGGCAAACACTATACCACCACAGGCTTATATTCATGGAAAAATAAAAAAACAGACATGAGGCATCACTTTAGAAATGCTTTTCCCTGGGATGGCTCCTGTAGCAGACAGCTTCAGATTGGCTGAGATGAACTTCCAGACCGGGCACAGTTATGGAGGAAGGGATATGATTTATTGAAGCTTACAGATCCAGGGGAAGTTCCATAATGGCAGGAGAAGCGGCCTGCTCTCCACAGGGCCAAGCAGAGAGAGAGAGAAACCAACCAGCCACCACAGCACACAGAGCAAAACTACAGCCAAAAGGTCACACAGCACACTTCAGGAACTCCTGCTAGGCACATTTGCATATCTTTACAATGGAATCTCAAACCCACCATTAACACCTTAAGACCAGCCCCCAGTGACATTGCCTCTAGCAAGGTGATTGCAGATGCAAACTATAACTAGTAAAACACTGAATATATTGGGGGACATATATTCAAACTACCACAGCTCTCATAGGCATGTTTTGTCACAGTGACTGCAATCTGGGTTCACAAAGGCACAGGCCTGGGAACACGCAATGAGAGACATCGATAGCCTCCGACAGGTCTTGATAGACGATTTCTTGTAAAATGTGATTTTCTATAGTTAATAGAAAAATGGGCCCCAGACACAAGTAATGTCCATACTTGGTGCTCATTGAATCTAGGGTGACTTTGGTATATGTCCCATGGTGGACTTCCTTCAGTATTTTGAATAATAAGAAGACCCTATAATATGAATATTTATTGCTATATTCTTTTTAAAATTTACTTCTTTATTTAAGAGCGGGAGAGAGAGAATGGGTGCGCCAGGGCCTCCAGCCACTACAAAGGAACTCCAGGTGCATGCGCCCCCTTGTGCATCTGGCTTACGTGGTCCTGGAGAGTTGATTGGGGACCCTTTGGCTTTGCAGGCAAACCTGTTAACCGCTAAGCCATCTCTCCTGTCTTATCACTATATTCTTAAAAGAAAATAGCACATATTCTATTTCCAAAGCTTTGTGTGTTCTCCTCATTGCTGGGTGGGGGAAAAAAAAACAACCCTGACCAGAAACAACTGAAATAAACTTTTTTTGTCCTTTTTTTTTTTTTTGGAGAGAGACACAGAGAGAGACAGAGAGAGAGGGAGAGGAAGACAGATAGAGATGGGCGCGCCAGCAGTCTCTCAGCTGCTGTGAACGAAGTCCAGATGCGTGCGCCCCCTTGTGGTCAAGTGCGGCATTGCACCCTTGCGTCACTTTGCTAAACGTGGGACCTGGAGATTGGAACCGCTGGACATTGGAACCAGCGTTCTTAGGCTTAGCAGGCAGGTGCCTTAACCACTAAGACATCTCTCCAGCCCTGAAATAAACTTAATCTGCAGTTTGAGGTGACAATCCATCACGGTGCAGCAGGCCTGGCAGCAGGATCTTGATTCACCTGGTCCCGTTCACTCCACAGTGCGAGAGTGGAGTGGGATGGGGGCTGGTGCTCAGCTAAGACTCCAGCTCAGCGCACGGCTGCTGCCTACATTTAGGGTGGGCCTCCCACCTCAATTAAGCTAATTGGGAAATTCCTCACAGACATTCCCAGAGACTAGTTCCTATGGTGATTCTAAATCTTTTGAAGTTGACGACCAGAGATTAACCATCACATCTTATTTTATGGCTCTTTCAGGGGAAGCTTCATAATTGCAGTGAAAAATAAGGATATGGACTCTGCCACTTCCTGGCAAAGGAAACGTGGTTGAGTTATTTCAGCTCTTTGGACCTAAGTTTGAGAGGGAATTTACCCCACGTACTCACCCTGTGGGAATTACCTAGGCTCAGGAGTTCAAGCCCAGCCCCTTCAGAAACTGTACTCAAGTATGCTGACTTTTTCCAGAATCAGCCCCAGACCCAAACTAAAAAGCCCAAATAAAAAGCTCACGAGGCTTGTGGTGGGCTTTTCCTCTTTTCTGGCTCCTAGACTGCTCATCTCTCAGCATCTGAGGTTTTCCCCACCAGTAAGGTTTTGGCCTTCCCAACCTGGTAGCAGCTAAGGATATACATGGCCCTTAGACCACGTGTGTGTATCCACTCCTCACCCTTTGCTCCTCCGATTAACCGCTGCCATTCCCCCGTGTTTGGTCTGTCGACTCTACCTCGCCCCTCCTGACTTCTGAATTAATATAATTATTCACAAAAATAACCCTTCTCGGATGGAGGAGTGCCTAGCACTGAAACACCTCTGTCACATCCTCCAGTGGCTCAGGGACCATTGCGGAAGAGGGGGCGGATAGAATGGAAGAGCCAAAGGAAGGATATGACCTCTTACAATGCAACTGCCCAGACAGAAATTGGCCTCGATATCCATGATCTTGCAGTGCTTAGCAATACCTTCGCAAGACCCTCACAAAAGAAGAAAAAGATGATGACATCAAATTAAAAGAGAGACTAATGGAGAGAGGGAGGGGATACGATGGAGAGTGGAGTTCTAAAGGGAATGGGGGAGGGGAGGGAAATATCAGGTGGGATTTTTTTGGTATGTAAGATTAAAAGTCAATAAAAAAAATAACCCTTCTCCGTCTTGTTTTATTTCAATCTTTTATGTAAAGCAGACATGAGCTCCAGTTTGCGTTTTGCATTTGAATCTCCAAAGGAATTCCATTTCAAGTTTGCCAAGATTTATGATGGGATCCTAATATTTCCTTTATGTAACTGTCAGGAGAGTGTTTTGAAAGCTGAGAAAATCATGTGGACTGACTTCTAAGTGTCCTAAGCTCAGAGACGTCCCCTGATTGGTTTTCACCAGAACAAACAGGTGTTCTTAGAGCCACCGACACTGGAAGTTTGTTCAGGTGACTAACCCTTCCAGACAAGAGCAGAATGTCCGACTCTTTGCCAATAGCTTGGATTATAGGTTTACTTATAAATTAAGCCAAAACAAGCCAGGCGTGGTGGCGCACGCCTTTAATCCCAGCACTCGGGAGGCAGAGGTAGGAGAATCGCCATGAGTTCAGGCCACCCTGAGACTACATAGTTAATTCCAGGTCAGCCTGGGCCAGAGTGAGACCCTACCTCGAAAAACCAAAAAAAATATATATATATAAATAAATAAATTAATTAATTAAGCAAAAACAACAACAAAGCTGGATGTGGTGGCACACGCCTTTAATCCCAGCACTTGGGAAGCAGACGTAGGAAGGATCACTGACAGTCTGAGGCCACTCTGAGACTACACAGTGAATTCCAAGTCAGCCTGGATTAGAGTGAGACCCGACATCGAAAAACAGAAACAAAATCAAAAAAGCAAATCAAAATTAAAAAAGATATACATCGCCAGGCGTGGTGGCGAACGCCTTTAATCCCAGCACTCGGGAGGCAGAGGTAGGAGGATCGCCAAGAGTTCAAGGCTACCCTGAGACTACATAGTTAATTCCAGGTCAGCCTGGACCAGAGTGAGACCCTACCTCAAAAAAAAAAAAAAAAAAAAAAAAAAAAAAAAAAGATATCCATCACTCTGTGAGAGAAGAGCCAAATCCTCTTAAGCTGATTTTCAGATCTCTGTAGGCGAAGAGAAAAGCTGAAGGCAGAAAAGAGGGATTCACACTGTAGACGGTGAAGCTGCAGAAACTCTGGGAAGCTGTCCGGCTCAGGCAGTTTTAAGCACAAGGGTGCATGAGCACAAAGGACCAGCAATGACACTCTGGAAGAGTAAGTCATGACAAATGTAAATGATGCATGCATGAGCCTACAGGCAGGGAGGAGAGGTGAAAAGATTGTGGGGGAGCTATCACTCTTCCAGAACAACAAACAACAGGGGAATACAATTCAAAGCTAAGAAAGATACAGGCCTCTGATGAGGTCCGGCAACTCAAACAGATTTAGTGGTCATAAACTGACGAAGGATGTCTACCGACAAATACATTCCAGGTAGCAACGATACATGCACCTTTGAGCCTGGATGTCACAAAAGTGGATGGACAAAAGATATTTTAGGGCTGGAGAGATGGTTTAGTGGTTAAGGCACCTGCCTGCTAAGCTGAAGAACCCGGTTCCAATCTCCAGGTCCCACGTTTAGCCAGATGCAAAGTGACGCAAGGGCGTAATGCCGCACTTGACCACAAGGGGCGACGTCTGGATTTCATTTCACAGCAGCTGAGACACTGCTGGCGCGCCCATCTCTATCTGTCTCTATCTGTCCTCTCCTCTCTCTCTGTCTCTCTCTATGTCTCCTCCCTCACCCCCCAAAAAAATTAAGTCCCAAAATGGGAAGTGGTGAGGAAAATGAAGATGGAGATACTCCACGAGACTTCTCTGAATTAGGTGCCTAATCAAAATTTGGGGTCTATCTGTGGCATTGTAGGTATCAGCTGGAGAGAAAGACGTATCTATACATGCCTATCTCAGCTAATTTTTATTGTTGTAACCACGATACCTGAGATTGGATACTTTAGAAAGAATACTGGTTTATCAGACTGGAAATCTGATAACATGGTGTTAACATCTGCTTGCCAGCTGATGGCCAGCAGTTGGCAGACACATGACAGAGAGCTCCTTTCTAGAACAAAGTCATTCCCAAATAGCCCACGAGTCCATTAAAGCATTATTCCACGAACAGATGAGAATGGATTAACCCCTTCCTATGGCCCTTTCTCCCCTCAGATCCGCTTTCCAAGTGCCAGCCTTTCACATTTGAGGATTAAGTTTCACCATGAGTTCGGGGTTGGGGAAAGGACATTCAGCCCACAGCAGTGACCTATGGTTTTAGTGCATTACTTACATGGGGCCTGGCCATCAGCTTGAGCACTCTGTCCTGTACAATGTACACTTCAAAGGTAAAACATCTTGACTACTTTGTAGGGCCCTAAAAATGAGAAGTGAGTGATGGATGCTTGAACTCCGTGGGAGACAGACAGACGGATGGACACACACACACACATTTTCACAAAGACATGACAGAGGGCGGGAGACTACCTGGGAGAAGAATGGGTTTGGGGCTGGAGAGATGGCTTAGCAGTTAAGGCGCCTGCCTGCTAAGCCTAAGAACGCTGGTTCCAATCTCCAGCTGTTCCAATCTCCAGGTCCCACGTTTAGCCAGATGCAAAGTGACGCAAGGGCGCAATACTGCACTTGACCACAAGGGGGCGCACACATCTGGATTTCGTTCACAGCAGCTGAGAGACTGCTGGCACGCCCATTCTCTATCTGTCTCCCTCTCCCTCCCTCTCTGTCTGTCTGTCTCTGTGTCTCTCTCCAAAAATAAATAAAATAATTTAAAAAATTAAAAAAAAAAGAGAGTCACATTAAGAAAAAAAAAAAGAATGGGTTTGGCAGGAGTGGGAGAGGGATAAGAGATGGTAATGAGGGGAAATATATATATTTGTGAAAAATAAAATAGTTGCAAAACTAGACTGCAAGCTCAGTCAAGAGTTATATGAAGTGAGCTTACTGGATCTGAGAGAGATAGAACATAGTCAGCAACAAAACGAATGCTCTCAAATGGATTTGAAATTGAAAACCAAAGAAACGTCTGGATTTGGGAGAGGGACACGTGGTAAGCCATGCTGTTATTCTTCTATGTTCATTGTAGCGTCCCATGAAGGGTGAGACCTTCCTGCTCCTTGTCCTTAAGCACGGCTTTGTCACGTGTGATCTCTTTTCTGAAAGGGCTGTGTGGTAGTTTGAATATATGTCCCCAATATATTCAGTGTTTTATTAGTTATAATTTGCATCTGCAATCACCTTGCTGGAGGCAATGTCACTGGGGCTGGTCTTAAGGTGTTAATGGTGGGTTTGAGATTCCATTGTAAAGATATGCAAAGTGTGCCTAGCAGGAGTTCCTGAAGTGTGCTGTGTGACTCTTTTGGCTGTAGTTTTTGCTCTGTGTGTGTGTGGGTGGTTGGTTTCTCTCTCTGCTTGGCCCGGTGAAGACAGGCTAGCTTCTTCTGCCATTATAGAACTTCCCCTGGATCTGTAAGCTTCAATAAATAACATCCCTTCCTCCATAACTGTGCCTGGTCTGGAAGTTCATCTCAGCGAACCTGAAGCTGTCTGCTACAGGGTGCTATATTTTACTTTACATGTGATATAAATTTGGCTATATTATAACAGTTGTGGTGGTTTGATTCACGTGTCCCCCACAAACTTAGGTGTTCTGAATGCTAGGTTCCCAGCTGATGGAGATTTGGGAATTAATGCCTCCTGGAGGCAGTGTATTTTTTTTGGGGGGGGGGGGAAGGCTTATGGGTATTATAGCCAGTTTCCCCTTGCCAGTGTCTGGCACACTCTCCTGTTGCTATTGTCCACCTAATTAATGTTTGACAGGGGGTGATGTCCACCCTCTGCTCATGCCCTACCATCATGGAGCTTCCCTTCAAGTTTATAAGCCAAAATAAACCACTTTTTTCCCCAAAGCTGCTCTTGGTCGGGTGATTTCTGCCAGCAACGCAAACCTGGCTGCCACAACAATAAAAGTAGCACGTGCCTCTAGAACATGACTACTCAGTCCCTTCCAGCTGCCTTAAACTAAGCCACACTTCAGACTGGAATGCTATCTCCTCCAGAGGTGTCTCAAAGAGGATAGAGAGAGAATAGCAGCCTATTACTCAAGACAGAAGCTTCCTCTACAACATTGTTGTAACCCATGGGGATTCTAGACTATGGCTGGCTCAAGTATTTATGGCTCTTCATAAGAATCACAAGATAGCCGGGCGTGGTGACACACGCCTCTAATCCCAGCACTTGGGAGGCAGAGGTAGGAGGATCACCGTGAGTTCAAGGCCACCCTGAGACTACATAGTTAATTCCAGGTCAGCCTGGGCCAGAGTGAGACCCTACCTCGAAAAACCAAAAAAAAAAAAAAAAAAAAAGAATCACAAGATAATTCATAGCTGTTATGTAATCCTATTGCCTTCAGAAGGCCTTTCTTTGCTTTTTTTTTTCAGTCCCATTATCCTCACGCACAAAACCACCACTTAACGAATTCTCTGCTACTGAGATGAGATGCAGGAAGCACTGCTCAACCCTAACCTCCATCCCCAACAAATGCACTCAGATCACCACCTCTCCTCCAGAGCAAGGAATAAAACCAGGGCTGGAGAGATGGCTTAGTGGTTAAGCACTTGCCTGTGAAGCCTAAGGACCCCGGTTCAAGGCTCAATTCTCCAGGACCCACGTAAGCCAGATGCACAAGGGGCGCATGCATCTGGAGTTCGTTTGCAGTGGCTGGAGGCCCTGGCACGTCTATTCTCTCTCTCTCTCTCTCTTTACTTGCCTATTTCTGTATCTTTCTCTCTCTCTCTCTCAAATAAATAAATAAAATATTTTTTTAAAAAGTTAAAGACAACAGACTATTTAAAAAAAACCAGCAAATAAATATTACGTTGGCGTGTTTATTTTTAACTCCCGCAAATTCATGCATATGTAAATCACAGATGGCTGTGGGTTTCTGGGTAAATTTCCAGGAAGGTTCTTTGAGTCTTACATGTGGGCATGCCGTCTTGACTTCTCTGCATTTTAAACATATTCAGAAATCACGGTGCTTGAGCCAGAAGAAAAGTTTCAAATCTTCTGCTATTACGAAATTATTAAAATCCCTGGCAAAAGCTTATTCTTGGAGGGACAGAATAATTAGGGACCATGGATGCAAAACTGAAATAGAAATTGCTTATGCAAACAAGCACAATAAACAGAATAGGTCACACGCTTAGGATCAGCTATTCTTCCCATCCTAAAAGAAATCCACAGGAAATCTTCATTCTTGGCACACTTATTTCGATGTGGCATTTTCATTTCCATACACAGCTTTAACTTGGCTTTTACACTGTGACACATATATGTATAATTTGTAATTATACATTTATATTCTTATAAGTGTATGTATTATATAGACATATGTATAAGCATAGCTATCAAGAAAAGTCTATTTTCAGTAGATTATTTTTTTTCTCTAGGGCTGGAAACCGAGTCGATGCTTCAGTTTGCTAGGAACGTGCTCTACCACTAAGCGAAATAATTTTATTTTATTTTATTAAAAAAATTTTTTATTGACAACTTCTATACTTACATACAAAAAAAAATTGCATGATATTTCCCTCCCCTGCCCCCATGCCCCTTTAGAACTCCAATCTCTGTCATATCCCCTCCCTCTCTCCATTAGTCTCTCTTTTAATTTGATGTCATCATCTTTTTCTTCTTTTGTGAGGGTCTTGCGAAGGTATTGCTAGGCACTGCAGGGTCATGGATATCAAGGCCAATTTCTGTCTGGGCAGTTGCATTGTAAGGAGTCAATTTGAGAACTCATTAGGTTATGCAAAATTGATTTGCAAATCTTTAAACTGCCCCAATAAAACTTTCTTCCTAATTTAAAAACATGACTTTGCTGCTCACCAGACCAGGGGTGGTAGGTTTGATTTGCTTCTAGAAGAAAGTGAAATTTGATGAGAGCTAGTCCCTTTTAATTTGGTTCAACCCTGAGATGAATGTTAATGCTATGTTAATGAATGGAGTGGTGAATTCATTTCAGCTGTGCACAAATCTTAGAGAATTCGGGGCTTCAAGAAACTTCCTTCTGTGGAATTTATAGCCAAAGCAACTAAGTAGAAACCCATAATAATGAGTTATCAACTTGTTAGGGACCCTTCCTATAAGAATGACTCACCAACTTCAAAGCAAGGGACCAGCACAACGCCACAAGCTTCCCTGGTTCACGAAAGGCAGAAAGCTCGAGACAAAGACCACTGGGTGTGAACAGCCTCATGGTCCAGCATGCAGGAAGCTGGTTATTGTGAGAGACAGAGGAGCTAAAGTGTGGGGACAATAGCTGAAGAAAGCAAGAATTAGTCTAATTACAAGGGGAGACAGCTTAAGACTCCGTGCATCCACACAGTCATGTAGACAAGAGATATCAATTGTGCCACTGACAGCGAGGGAATGCAGGCAAACTCAGAATTCTTAAAATTTTTACACTTGCTAGAACTTTCTGGAAAGCTCACCTGTCTGCTTATGAAGCAAACCAGGAGCGAGTCACTGATTGGTTATCCTTAGGCGTGCCCACATGTCAGCATGTACCTATCTATATTCAGGGCAGACATGGATGCAAAACCCAGACTGAGATCTGCTCCAGGAAGCTTTCCAAGACCTGCTGGACTGTATTAGGCCCACTTGACATATGCTACCCAGCCTGCCCCTTGCTCCACACTCTTAAAGCATAAACAAGCGAGGAACACTGCTGATTATCCGCGCACTTTTCCCACGGGCAACGAGATCCCGCAGTTCACAGAACATTCCTTACCTAAAATCTCTGTCAAAGGCCAGGCACGGCAGTGTTGGATGACAGAATGAGTCTACATTCATCTAAGTCTGAGTGGGGCATCCCAAACCTTTCTCTTTATTGACACATTTTCATGTGGGTGCTTCATTAGTAACAATGGCCTCTGAGCTCATGCGTCTGAGCCTAAGTCCTGGCTGGCCATTCATACACTGTCCGGTCAGGGTAAATATGTAATTTGTTCAGGACGTTTTTACAACAGTAAGAAAGAAAACAATGGCCGGGCGTGGTGGCGCACGCCTTAATCCCAGCACTCGGGAGGCAGAGGTAGGAGGGGATCGCCAAGAGTTCGAGGCTACCCTGAGACTACATAGTTAATTCCAGGTCAGCCTGGACCAGAGTGAGACCCTACCTCATAAAACCAAAAAAAAAAAAAAAAAAAAAAAAAAAAAAAAAAAAAAAAAGATATCCATCACTCTGTGAGAGAAGAGCCAAATCCTCTTAAGCTGATTTTCAGATCTCTGTAGGCAAAGAGAAAAGCTGAAGGCAGAAGAGAGAAGGGATTCACACTGTAGACGGTTAAGCTGCAGAAGCTCTGGGAAGCTGTCTGGCTCAGGCAGTTTTAAGCACAAGGGTGCATGAGCACAAAGGACCAGCAATGACACTCTGGAAGAGTAAGTCATGACAAATGTAAATGATGCATGCATGAGCCTACAGGCAGGGAGGAGAGGTGAAAAGATTGTGGGGGAGCTATCACTCTTCCAGAACAACAAACAACAGGGGAATACAATTCAAAGCTAAGAAAGATACAGGCCTCTGATGAGGTCCGGCAACTCAAACAGATTTAGTGGTCAGAAACTGACAAAGGATGTCTACAGACAAATACATTCCAGGTAGCAACGATACATGCACCTTTGAGCCTGGATGTCACAAAAGTGGATGGACAAAAGATATTTTAGGGCTGGAGAGATGGCTTTAGTGGTTAAGGCACCTGCCTGCTAAGCTGAAGAACCCGGTTCCAATCTCCAGGTCCCACGTTTAGCCAGATGCAAAGTGACGCAAGGGCGTAATGCCGCACTTGACCACAAGGGGGCGCACGCATCTGGATTTCATTTGCAGCAGCTGAGACACTGCTGGCGCGCCCATCTCTATCTGTCTCTATCTGTCCTCTCCCTCTCTCTCTGTCTCTCTCTATGTCTCCCCTCCCTCACCCCCCCCCAAAAAAAATTAAGTCCCAAAATGGGAAGTGGTGAGGAAAATGAAGATGGAGATACTCCACGTAGACTTCTCTGAATTAGGTGCCTAATCAAAATTTGGGTCTATCTGTGGCATTGTAGGTATCAGCTGGAGAGAAAGACGTATCTATACATGCCTATCTCAGCTAATTTTTATTGTTGTAACCACGATACCTGAGATTGGATACTTTAGAAAGAATACTGGTTTATCAGACTGGAAATCTGATAACATGGTGTTAACATCTGCTTGCCAGCTGATGGCCAGCAGTTGGCAGACACATGACAGAGAGCTCCCTTTCTAGAACAAAGTCATTCCCAAATAGCCCACGAGTCCATTAAAGCATTATTCCACGAACAGATGAGAATGGATTAACCCCTTCCTATGGCCCTTTCTCCCCCTCAGATCCGCTTTCCAAGTGCCGTCAGCCTTTCACATTTGAGGATTAAGTTTCACCATGAGTTCGGGGTTGGGGGAAAGGACATTCAGCCCACAGCAGTGACCTATGGTTTTAGTGCATTACTTACATGGGGCCTGGCCATCAGCTTGAGCACTCTCTGTCCTGTACAATGTACACTTCAAAGGTAAAACATCTTGACTACTTTGTAGGGCCCTAAAAATGAGAAGTGAGTGATGGATGCTTGAACTCCGTGGGAGACAGACAGACGGATGGACACACACACACACACATTTTCACAAAGACATGACAGAGGGCGGGAGACTACCTGGGAGAAGAATGGGTTTGGGGCTGGAGAGATGGCTTAGCAGTTAAGGCGCCTGCCTGCTAAGCCTAAGAACGCTGGTTCCAATCTCCAGCTGTTCCAATCTCCAGGTCCCACGTTTAGCCAGATGCAAAGTGACGCAAGGGCGCAATACTGCACTTGACCACAAGGGGGCGCACACATCTGGATTTCGTTCACAGCAGCTGAGAGACTGCTGGCACGCCCATTCTCTATCTGTCTCCCTCTCCCTCCCTCTCTGTCTGTCTGTCTCTGTGTCTCTCTCCAAAAATAAATAAAATAATTTAAAAAATTAAAAAAAAAAGAGAGTCACATTAAGAAAAAAAAAAAGAATGGGTTTGGCAGGAGTGGGAGAGGGATAAGAGATGGTAATGAGGGGAAATATATATATTTGTGAAAAATAAAATAGTTGCAAAACTAGACTGCAAGCTCAGTCAAGAGTTATATGAAGTGAGCTTACTGGATCTGAGAGAGGATAGAACATAGTCAGCAACAAACGAATGCTCTCAAATGGATTTGAAATTGAAAACCAAAGAAACGTCTGGATTTGGGAGAGGGACACGTGGTAAGCCATGCTGTTATTCTTCTATGTTCATTGTAGCGTCCCATGAAGGGTGAGACCTTCCTGCTCCCTTGTCCTTAAGCACGGCTTTGTCACGTGTGATCTCTTTTCTGAAAGGGCTGTGTGGTAGTTTGAATATATGTCCCCCAATATATTCAGTGTTTTATTAGTTATAATTTGCATCTGCAATCACCTTGCTGGAGGCAATGTCACTGGGGGCTGGTCTTAAGGTGTTAATGGTGGGTTTGAGATTCCATTGTAAAGATATGCAAAGTGTGCCTAGCAGGAGTTCCTGAAGTGTGCTGTGTGACTCTTTTGGCTGTAGTTTTTGCTCTGTGTGCTGTGTGGGTGGTTGGTTTCTCTCTCTGCTTGGCCCGGTGAAGACAGGCTAGCTTCTTCTGCCATTATAGAACTTCCCCTGGATCTGTAAGCTTCAATAAATAACATCCCTTCCTCCATAACTGTGCCTGGTCTGGAAGTTCATCTCAGCGAACCTGAAGCTGTCTGCTACAGGGTGCTATATTTTACTTTACATGTGATATAAATTTGGCTATATTATAACAGTTGTGGTGGTTTGATTCACGTGTCCCCCACAAACTTAGGTGTTCTGAATGCTAGGTTCCCAGCTGATGGAGATTTGGGAATTAATGCCTCCTGGAGGCAGTGTATTTTTTTTTGGGGGGGGGGAAGGCTTATGGGTATTATAGCCAGTTTCCCCTTGCCAGTGTCTGGCACACTCTCCTGTTGCTATTGTCCACCTAATTAATGTTTGACAGGGGGTGATGTCCACCCTCTGCTCATGCCCTACCATCATGGAGCTTCCCTTCAAGTTTATAAGCCAAAATAAACCACTTTTTTCCCCAAAGCTGCTCTTGGTCGGGTGATTTCTGCCAGCAACGCAAACCTGGCTGCCACAACAATAAAAGTAGCACGTGCCTCTAGAACATGACTACTCAGTCCCTTCCAGCTGCCTTCAACTAAGCCACACTTCAGACTGGAATGCTATCTCCTCCAGAGGTGTCTCAAAGAGGGTGGAGAGAGAATAGCAGCCTATTACTCAAGACAGAAGCTTCCTCTACAACATTGTTGTAACCCATGGGGATTCTAGGATCAGTAACACTTTGCCTGCCTTGTAGACTATGGCTGGCTCAAGTATTTATGGCTCTTCATAAGAATCACAAGATAATTCACACGCTGTAATCCCAGCACTTGGGAGGCAGAGGTAGGAGGATCATGAGTTCAAGCCTTCAGTTAATTCCAGGTCAGCCTGGGCCAGAGTGAGACCCTTCTTTTCATAGCTGTTATTTTCCTAGTCCCATTATCCTCCTCACGCACAAAACCACCACTTAACGAATTCTCTGCTACTGAGATGAGATGCAGGAAGCACTGCTCAACCCTAACCTCCATCCCCAACAAATGCACTCAGATCACCACCTCTCCTCCAGAGCAAGGAATAAAACCAGGGCTGGAGAGATGGCTTAGTGGTTAAGCACTTGCCTGTGAAGCCTAAGGACCCCGGTTCAAGGCTCAATTCTCCAGGACCCACGCGTAAGCCAGATGCACAAGGCGCATGCATCTGGAGTTCGTTTGCAGTGGCTGGAGGCCCTGGCACGTCTATTCTCTCTCTCTCTCTCTCTTTTACCTGCCTATTTCTGTATCTTTCTCTCTCTCTCTCTCTCAAATAAATAAATAAAATATTTTTTTAAAAGTTAAAGACAACAGACTATTTTAAAAAAAACCAGCAAATAAATATTACGTTGGCGTGTTTATTTTTAACTCCCAAAATTCATGCATATGTAAATCACAGATGGCTGTGGGTTTCTGGGTAAATTTCCAGGAAGGTTCTTTGAGTCTTACATGTGGGCATGCCGTCTTGACTTCTCTGCATTTTAAACATATTCAGAAATCACGGTGCTTGAGCCAGAAGAAAAGTTTCAAATCTTCTGCTATTACGAAATTATTAAAATCCCTGGCAAAAGCTTATTCTTGGAGGGACAGAATAATTAGGGACCATGGATGCAAAACTGAAATAGAAATTGCTTATGCAAACAAGCACAATAAACAGAATAGGTCACACGCTTAGGATCAGCTATTCTTCCCATCCTAAAAGAAATCCACAGGAAATCTTCATTCTTGGCACACTTATTTCGATGTGGCATTTTCATTTCCATACACAGCTTTAACTTGGCTTTTACACTGTGACACATATATGTATAATTTGTAATTATACATTTATATTCTTATAAGTGTATGTATTATATAGCCATATGTATAAGCATAGCTATCAAGAAAAGTCTATTTTCAGTAGATGATTTTTTTTCTCTAGGGCTGGAAACCAAGTCCAGATGCTTCAGTTTGCTAGGAACGTGCTCTACCACTAAGCGAAATAATTTTATTTTATTTTATTAAAAAAAATTTTATTGACAACTTCTATACTTACATACAAAAAAAATTGCATGATATTTCCCTCCCCTGCCCCCATTCCCCTTTAGAACTCCAATCTCCGTCATATTCCCTCCCTCTCTCCATTAGTTTCTCTTTTAATTTGATGTCATCATCTTTTTCTTCTTTTGTGAGGGTCTTGCGAAGGTATTGCTAGGCACTGCAGGGTCATGGATATCAAGGCCAATTTCTGTCTGGGCAGTTGCATTGCAAGGAGTCAATTTGAGAACTCATTAGGTTATGCAAAATTGATTTGCAAATCTTTAAACTGCCCCAATAAAACTTTCTTCCTAATTTAAAAACATGACTTTGCTGCTCACCAGACCAGGGGTGGTAGGTTTGATTTGCTTCTAGAAGAAAGTGAAATTTGATGAGAGCTAGTCCCTTTTAATTTGGTTCAACCCTGAGATGAATGTTAATGCTATGTTAATGAATGGAGTGGTGAATTCATTTCAGCTGTGCACAAATCTTAGAGAATTCGGGGCTTCAAGAAACTTCCTTCTGTGGAATTTATAGCCAAAGCAACTAAGTAGAAACCCATAATAATGAGTTATCAACTTGTTAGGGACCCTTCCCATAAGAATGACTCACCAACTTCAAAGCAAGGAACCAGCACAATGCCACAAGCTTCCCTGGTTCACGAAAGGCAGAAAGCTCGAGACAAAGACCACTGGGTGTGAACAGCCTCATGGTCCAGCATGCAGGAAGCTGGTTATTGTGAGAGACAGAGGAGCTAAAGTGTGGGGACAATAGCTGAAGAAAGCAAGAATTAGTCTAATTACAAGGGGGAGCAGCTTAAGACTCCGTGCATCAACACAGTCATGTAGACAAGAGATATCAATTGTGCCACTGACAGCGAGGGAATGCAGGCAAACTCAGAATTCTTAAAATTTTTACACTTGCTAGAACTTTCTGGAAAGCTCACCTGTCTGCTTACGAAGCAAACCAGGAGCGAGTCACTGATTGGTACCCTTATGCGTGCCCACATGTCAGCATGTACCTATCTATATTCAGGGCAGACATGGATGCAAAACCTGGATTGAGATCTGCTCCAGGAAGCTTTCCAAGACCTGCTGGACTGTATTAGGACCACTTGACATATGCTACCCAGCCTGCCCCCTGCTCCACACTCTCAAAGCATAAACAAGCCAGGAACACTGCTGATTATCCGCGCACTTTTCCCGTGGGCAACGAGATCCCGCAGTTCACAGAACATTCCTTACCTAAAATCTCTGTCAAAGGCCAGGCACGGCAGTGTTGGATGACAGAATGAGTCTACATTCATCTAAGTCTGAGTGGGGCATCCCAAACCTTTCTCTTTATTGACACATTTTCATGTGGGTGCTTCATTAGTAACAATGGCCTCTGAGCTCATGCGTCTGAGCCTAAGTCCTGGCTGGCCATTCATACACTGTCCGGTCAGGGCAAGTATGTAATTTGTTCAGGGACGTTTTTACAACAGTAAGAAAGAAAACAATGGCCGGGCGTGGTGGCGCACGCCTTTAATCCCAGCACTCGGGAGGCAGAGGTAGGAGGATCGCTGAGAGTTCGAGGCCACCCTGAGACTGCATAGTGAATTCCAGGTCAGCCTGGACCAGAGTGAGACCCTACCTCGCAAAACCAAAAAAATAAAAAATTAAAAAATTTAAAAAAAAAGAAAGAAAACAATGATCTCATTTACCCAGAGTAAGAAAAACAGAACATGTGAGACGCCTTGGATTATGCTTGCTCTACACAGTAAGCCCCCCAAAACATGTCACTGTCAATCATGATCGCCATTATTGTTAATGTGCTTATTCATGCATTACCCTTCATTCAAAGCCTCTTCTGGGCATAGCACTAGGAAAATCTGCAAGGAAGCCTTTATAGATTTCTGTTCTGTCTTGTACAGAGAGGACCTCAGGGATCAGAAAACACAGCCTCATCAGCGTGTGGGAAGCGTTTGATGTTCCTAATGGAATGGCTGAATGGTGATTATTTTTGTAAGTACGAAGTAGTGGTGAGAAGAGGGAGGAAATTCATTCTTAACAGATGACCTCCTAAGACAGAAGAAGCGAATTTCTTCTGATGGTTCCGGGAAATAATTCAAGAAAAATTTCCTCCACCATCTTCAGTGACCCCTCTGAAGAGATCAAGTGCACAACCTTTCCTGGAACAGCTGCAGCAGCTCTGATAACAGAGCGGATCCCCAACACTTCCATCACCAGGCTGAGCTGCTCAGAAGGTGGGATTGGAAGCAAAATGCAATTGCAGACAGAGTAAGCATGCACAAAGGCTGCTTATCAACTGGATGGGACCCACTATTTGTGGCCTGGAGGATTAACATGTGCAGTACTCAGCTTCACATAGCTGGGATGAACCTCAAGACCAGACAGAGTTTAGAGGAGGAAGAAGAGATTTATTTGAAGCTTACAGATCCTGGGGAAGTTCCATAATGGCAGTCAAAGCTGGCCCAATTTCACAGGTCCAAGCAGAGAGAGAGAGAAGGCACAAGCCACAATAGCACCACAAGCAAGCACACTTAGGAATACCACACAAAGCTGAAGCACTTTGAAGATGTTTCGAATGGAAGTCCAAATCCACCTCCATACCTTAGGACTGGATCCTACGATCTATACCTCCTCCAGCCAAGCAGCTGGAGATCTAAATCACAAGCTTTTTTTTTTTTTTTTTAAATTTTTGGAGAGAGACAGGCAGAGAGAGAGGGAGAGAGAGAGATAGAGATGGGTGCACCAGCAGCCTCTCAGCTGCTGTGAACGAACTCCAGACGCGTGCGCCCCCTTGTGGTCAAGTGCGGCATTGCGCCCTTGCGTCACTTTGCAACTGGCTAAACGTGGGACCTGGAGATTGGAACCTCTGAACATTGGAACCAGCGTTCTTAGGCTTAGCAGGCAGGCGCCTTAACCGCTAAGCTGTCTCTCCAGCCCAACAGTTAGTTTTATGTGTTACCTTGCCTTCATAATACCTAACCATTTAATCAAACACTAACTGGGGAGTTGTGCAGGTGTTTTGGAGAAGTGGTTAATGTCTACAACCAGTTAATTTTAAAGACCATCACCTTTGTTCACCTTTGTTCATCAAGAACCAAGGGTTTAAAAGGAACATAAAGGTTTTCAAAGAAAGAAGCAACTCTGGCGTTAACACTGCTCTTTCCCAGTAGTGTTCAGCCTGCCCACGTGACCAACAGCTTTAGGCCTGTTGCAGCCTCCATAAGCATGGTGGTCAATTCCTTGGAAGAAATCTCTATGTAGTGACAGTGGGGGCTGTATCCGCTTCTGGGCTTTTGGAGAACTCTGACTGATATCTGTTAACACCAATCAAACAAAGCTTATGAAACAATATTGATTTCAGACAAAGTACACCTCAGAATGAGGATAAAGATTAGTCCTGGGCTGGAGAGATGGCTTAGCGGTTAAGGCGCCTGCCTGCTAAGCCTAAGAATGCTGGTTCCAATCTCCAGCGGTTCCAATCTCCAGGTCCCACGTTTAGCCAGATGCAAAGTGACTCAAGGGCACAATGCCGCACTTGACCACAAGGGGGCGCACGCATCTGGATTTCGTTCACAGCAGCTGAGAGACTGCTGGTGTACCCATTCTCTGTCTGTCTTCCTCTCCCTCTCTGTCTGTCTCTCTCTGTGTTTCTCTCCAAAAATAAATAAAATAATTTAAAAAATTAAAAAAAAGAATAGTCCTGCATAGTGATAAAAAGTGCATTCCTGGGGGCTGGAGAGATGGCTTAGCGGCTAAGGCGCCTGCCTGCTAAGCCTAAGAACGCTGGTTCCAATCTCCAGCAGTTCCAATCTCCAGGTCCCACGTTTAGCCAGAAGCAAAGTGATGCAAGGGCGCAATGCCGCACTTGACCACAAGGGGGCGCACACATCTGGATTTTGTTCACAGCAGCTGAGACACTGCTGGCGCGCCCATCTCTGTCTGTCTCCCTCTCCCTCTCTCTCTGTCTGTCTCTGTCTGTCTCTCTCTCTCAAAAAAAAAAAATGCATTCCTCAAAGTAGCACAATCATCCCAAGCTTCTGCTTACATTACAACAAAGTGTCAAAAATACATAAAATGAAAACAGAACAGACAGAGATAGAAAAATCTAGGATAACCGAAGATTTGACAACACCACTCTCGACAGCAAATAGGTAAAAACCAGAAAATAAGTAAGGCTGGGAAGGATCTCAACCTCACTAATCAGTTATTTTGACCCTGATGGCATTTACAGAACATGACGCCTGGAATCAATAGAACACAGACATTCTTCTCAGATATAGTGGATCATATATCACAACCAACTGCATTCTGGGTCATACAACAAACCTTCATAAACAGGAAAGAATAAAAATTATAGAAGTGTGCCATCAGAACCAATGTTATATTCTCATAGAAGAGTTAAACTAAAAATCAATAGTAAGAAAATACTGAGAAGAACTGAGAAGATATTTAGAAATTCAGTAACATACTTATAGATAATCCATCAGTCAAAAAAGTCTCAGGGAAAAGTTTAAAATATTTTTGAACAAAATAAAATTTGAGAGCTGGAGAGATGGCTTAGCGGTTAAGGCACCTGCCTGCTAAGCCTAAGAACGCTGGCTCCAATCTCCAGCAGTTCCAATCTCCAGGTCCCACGTTTAGCCAGATGCAAAGTGACGCAAGGGCACAATGCCGCACTTGACCACAAGGGGGCACACATCTGGATTTCGTTCACAGCAGCTGAGAGACTGCTGGCACACCCATCTCTGTCTGTCTTCCTCTCCCTCTCTGTTTGTCTCTCTCTGTCTCTCTCAAAAAATAAATAAAATAATAACAAAATAAAATTTGAACTTAATCAAAATTTGTGGGATACATATAAAGCAGTGTTTAAAGGGAACTGTATAGCATTAAATTCACATGTAAGAAAAGATGACCTGAAATATTTATGATGTTCATCTTATAAAAGTAGAGAGAAGAGCAAATTAAACCCAAAGCAAACAGTATAATGAAATAAAACTTACAGCATAAATTAGGAAAGTTTAAAATCAGAAAATAATACAGAAAAATAAAAAGATTAAAATTTGGTTCTTTACAAAGATAGAAAAGCCAGGCGTGATGGCGTACCTTTAATCCCAGTACTCAGGAGGCTGAGGTAGGAGGATCCACGTCAGTTTAAGGCCATAGTGAATTCCAGGTCAGTCTCGAAAAACAAACAAAAAAATTGATAAAATAATATATTTCTGTGCACACTTAAAACAATTATCAAAATTACTGAAGAGAGATACTTGACATGACTACATGGTACAGTACTTTTTCACTTCAATGAAGTAATGTCTGCGTGGAACTCAGTTTTGTTTACTGAATCAGTTCAGGTGATAAAGGAGTGGTAATGGTCCAGGCCATGCAATCAGCAAGCGTAAGATTCTGGCAAGTGCATCTGGAAGGAAAGTTCACGAACAACTTCACGGTGGGTTGGAGGCAGACGATGAGCTCAGGACTCCTGGATTAGTTTCTCATATCTGAATTCAGTGATGGGTTTTGTTTTACAGTGTTTGTGTATGGGGTCTCTGGTTTTTAAAGGGTTCTTAAAAAAAAAAAAAAAAAAAAAAAAAAACCTGAGACTTTTCTCTATGTTCTGTGTTTCCTCCTCATTTCCATGCAAAATAAATGCAGAAGACAGAGAGCGAAACCAAGTGGCTTCTGAGTCTGACATGCACAGTTGCATTCATCTTTTCCAGTTGGGTTTTCCAGTTCTTAGCTCTTTTTTTTTTTGTTTGTTTGTTTTTTTTTTTTTTTTCGAGGTAGGGTCTCGCTCTAGCCTAGGCTAACCTGGAGTTCATAGTCTCAGGGTGGCCTTGAACTCATGGCGATCCTCCTACCTCTGCCTCCTCCTGAGTGCCGGGATTAAAGGCGTGAGCCGCTACGCTGGCCAATTCTTAGATCTTAAGCTTCAGGTGGAGCCACGTTATTGCCTGCAATAATTTTATTTCCTTTCTATAAATAACAACTCAGCATAATGAGCAGCATGTTTTGTGCCAAAAAATTTAACTCTTTTCTGATCATCCTGTAAAGCCAAGGTGCTCTAAGGTTCTTTGGCTGTGCAAGTTCTGGGAGGGTTCTCTTTAACTACTTTAAGCAGGTGTCCAAGAATCTCTAATGTGATACGGGGGGGTGGGCACTCCTCCTGGACTGCCTGGGCTGGAAGACCTTCTGCTACAAGCTGGACCACTCAGCTACCTTCCCCTCCCACCAGGATCACTAGGAGCAGGAAGGCGGAGGAGCCATGCTACATGGGATGTGGGATCATTATATGAATTCAGAAATATTTGTGACTATCGGGTCATTTCCATGCTTATTAGCTGCTAAGGGTTAAAGCACTGGTCAGTGTCGGCCCATTTCCTGGAAGGAAATGCCCTGTACACTAAGAACACCGAGACAGAGGCTGTTGTTATGGCACATGGTCCTGCTAGGGGGAACTGACAATTCTGCTTTAGCCTCAACAAGCTGCAGACAACATGCAATGCACAAAAATTCCTAAGACTGAATGGTCCGCATGCCTTTAATCCCAGCACTTGGGAGGCCATCTGAAAATCGCCGAGAGTTCGAGGCCACCCTCTCAAGTGAATTCCAGGTCAGCCTGGAGAAGAGTGAGACCCTACCTAGAAAACCAAAAAAAAAAAAAAAAATTGGACTGAATTTTATATGCGTTTGCTGTCCATCTGAAAAAGCCCACAAATTCTCCAACGGATCTTGACTAGATAGAAGGGATGGCCATAGATGCTCATTTTTTATATGCATTGGCTCTGACCCATTTGGTGGTTCTTGATTGGAATCACATTTTTTGCACTTGGTTTTGACTTATTTCCCAGTTCCAACCATAGCAGTTCCCCAGCTGAAACCATAGAAGGGCAAGAGTACAGCATTCTTGGGGTTCACGACACCAGAAAAAGGCTGAAGGAGATAAACACAGAGAACATCCAACTCCAACTAAGCCAGATATCCAGAGACACAGAGGCCCCCCAAACCTCATCACTGAAGCAGAACTAAAATGACCCCAATGTGGCTCAAGGAAATTCGCGGAAGAGGGGGCAGAAAGAGTGTTAGAGCCACAAGTTGGGGCATTATGCACAGAGACTTGGCCTATCCCCCATAACTCTTGACTACCCCCACAATGCATGACCCACATTCCCCATTGATGAGGGTCCCTTTGGAAGAGGGAGGACAGGGAGGAGGATAATGGAGTCACCATTATGAATGTAAAATTAGAATAATATAAATAAAAAATAAATTAATAAAAATCCCTAAGACTCTTTCATAGGACATCCTGTTCTTCCCTTTTCTCACTGATACAGTTTGTCTTCTGAGTTTCACTTATTAGAAACAAATCTAAAATAATGGGATACCCATTCTAACTGGACAGAACCCCTGTGCAGTCTGTATGCTGTATCCCCCAGTTTCACCCTGTCCCTCAGTCATGTGAACACAAGTTCCTACAAGGCTGTCTCACTGTCACCTCTGTCATCAAAACATGCCTTTGATTAAAAACATGAGACAGGGCTGGAGAGATGGCTTAGCGGCTAAGGCGCCTGCCTGCTAAGCCTAAGAACGCTGGTTCCAATCTCCAGCAGTTCCAATCTCCAGGTCCCACGTTTAGCCAGATGCAAAGTGACACAAGGGCGCAATGCTGCACTTATCCACAAGGGGGCGCATGCGTCTGGATTTCGTTCGCAGCAGCAGTGGAGAAACTGCTGGTGCGCCCAGCTCTGTCTTCCTCTCCCTCTCTATCTGTTTCTCTCTGTGTCTCTCTCCAAAAATAAATAAAATAATAAAAAAATTTTTTTTTTTTAAATGTGAGATACCCTGCCAAGGGGCTTCTGAGAAGGTCTTTTCTCATGAGCACATGCTTCTGGGATGCTGGGGAACCACAGTCCCAGCTGGACTGGGCTACTGAGCACGCCTTTCCTGGCCATATTCACTGTCTTGTCCCCAAAGAACTGAGGCTGGAGACCATCTAGCTCCCGTATAGACACCTTCCATTTCTGACACCCCAACAATTCTCGAGTCTACCAGGAACATGTGTCCCTGCCGACCTTTAATACATGGGAAGGGATGTATATTTTCATGAATATATTTTCCTTTTACGAGTCTTGCATTCTCACACCATCTGCTTATTTGGGCCAGTCAGCTTAAAGTTTTATTTTTAGATGCCAGCTTTGGGCAGAGCATGCAAACCCTCCAGGCTACATTTTTCAGACATTCCAAACAGAATGTCTCAAGAGTCTTTGAAGATCTAATAAGAGTGGATCATGTCAGGAGCCAAAATCACTTCAAATAACTTGGTTGTTTCATAAAAGGAGAAAACGAAAGCAGATGAAAATGGAAAAGGTTCTAGTGATGGGACCATGTTCTGGGAGGTAGGCCACGGCTGGGCAGCTGTGTGGGGAGCACTTCCTGCAGAGAGAAGGCAAGCTGAGACCTGCACAGGAACGCTGACATGGCGAGCAAGCACAGTGCAAGCATCCTTCAGCACCTTTCCCCTCACGAAGCCCTGATCTTTCCCTAGGCTTCTCTGGATGTGGCTCAAATAAGAATCGTGGAGGTAGTAGGAATGCAAGGGCAGTATTTTAAGTCAGTAGACCTTTGATAAAATAAAATGCAGTCATTTTCACTCACAACAGTGTCTCTTTATGAAACACAGACGCCTTCCCACCCCCAGCCAGCAAGCAAGCCGTGAGAAATGGTAACCATCCTGCCCTGGAATGTTCCATGGTTCCTTTGAGACTCTGACAAATACTTAGTAGTCACGGACAGCTGAAGGACTGATGGCATGCATGCCTGAATGTCCCATGCACTCACCCAGCTTCCAAGGTGTCCCATGTGCTGCATGAGATGAAAGAAGCAGAGGATGCTGAGGTGGATGAACTTGGGACATGAGCAAAATCAGTGGTGTGGGAGAAACAGGGCAGAGTGAGTCTAGCTGCCAGAGGGGAGCCATTAAGGCCACTCAGGTAAAAAGAAACTTAACTTTCCTAACTTTCATGAAGGATTTCTCACAAATGTGCTTATTTTGAGAGAAAATATTTAGGCAATTGCATATTACAAGTGTCTGAAGGAAAAGAGTAGAATGCTGGGCTGGAGAGGTGGCTTAGCGGTTAAACCCTTGCCTATGAAGCCTAAGGACCCTGGTTCGAGGCTCGATTCTCCAGGACCCACGTAAGCCAGATGCACAAGGGGGTGCATGCATCTGGAGTTCGTTTGCAGTGGCTGGAGGCCCTGGTGTGCCCATTCTCTCTCTCTCTCTCTCTCTCTCTCTCTACCTGCCTATTTCTGTATCTCTCTCAGTCTCAAATAAATAAATAAATAAATAAAATATTTAAAAAAAAAGACTAGAATACTAGCAGCAGACACTGGGGATTTTGCAAGGTAATGCGTTATTACAGCTGGAGTTAAAAATAAGATTTTTTTTTTTAAATTTTCACTTAGAAATAGGCCACAGGCCACCTCTGACCACTGTTTGGTCTTGAAAATAAAGTTACCCTGCCACACCTGTTTGTTTGTTACGGCCTAACGTTGTCCCCAAGCAGGACTGACCAGGCCTTGAGACCAGAAGGCAACAATCTGAAAATATTTGCTCTCTGGTCATTCCCAGGAAGAGACGGTGAAGGCCTGTTCTGGACACAGCCAGGTCTTTCTTTTTGGCTCACGAGCCTGAATGACAACCTTACTATCCCGGCACTGGGAAGACCTAGAATCTTTTAAAGAGTCACCTGAGTTCTAACAGCAGAATCTGGACTATGGGAAGGTACTCACTGTACAGTTACATTAGAGACTAAACTGCATGAGTAATCATGAACCCACATTCTTATTTTAGTGTTGTTTACAGCTCTCTCCCTAGATGCCAATGTGCTGGGGAGTTTATATTTTTAAAATAGCACATTCATTTGCACAGGAAAGTGCTAAGATGGAGATTTTTAGAAAAGGACTGCTGGTCTCACTAGTCATTGAGCTAAATTTTTATCGAGGTGTCTAAATGTATAAGACACTAACTTATCAAATTGTTATATGATTTCTAAGAGTTAAAATTTAGTTAAAAATATTTAATATCTGGGCTGGAGAGATGGCTTAGCGGTTAAGGCACCTGCCTGCTAAGCCTAAGAACGTTGGTTCCAATCTCCAGGTCCCACGTTTAGCCAGATGCAAAGTGACGCAAGGGCGCAATGCCGCACTTAGCCACGAGGGGGCGCACACATCTGGATTTCATTCACAGCAGCTGAGAGGCTGCTGGCGCGCCCATTCTCTATCTGTCTCCCTCTCCCTCTCTGTCTGTCTCTCTCTCCAAAAATAAATAAAATAAAAAATAAAATAAAATAAAATAAATTGAAAAAAATTTAATATCCAGACATGGTGGCGCATGCCTTTAATCCCAGCCCTTGGGAGGCAGAAGTAGGAGGATCACTGTGAGTTTGAGGCTAGCTTGAGACTACACAGTGCAGCCTGGGCTAGAGCAAAACCCCTATCTCAAAAGAGAAGTAGGTAAATTACTCCTTATGCTCATTTCAGAGCTGACCTAAAGGTTTCTCTGATTTTGGACAACAAGCAGTTTTTCTCTTTGACAGTGTTACACCCTTGCCATGATGGACTCCCTGATTCATGCCCTAACAGTTCTTCAAGAGGATATCCTGCTTGCTGTCAACTATTTTCTCCCATTTATGTATCTCAGGAAGAAATTCTCTACTACTTTACAGGCTCGTTATTATTCATGTTGTTGTAAAATAAGCAAGAGAAGCTCAAAGAACCATGACATAACAGCTGTCACTTACTGGACACGTGATATGACCCCAGCTTCAGCTAAGAATCACATACAATCTTCCCCAATGCTCGGTCTGATTCTATTACTGCTTCGTTTTCATGGATAGTCAAGAGAAGGCCAGAGAAGCTAATCAGTTGCTCAGAAATCATAAAACCAACTAACTCATGCAGAACTGTGACATGAGCCTTTATCTCTCTGAACCCTAGAATCAAAGTATATCATTATGCATTATTGGTGTCTTCAAAAGCACAAAACACATTTTTTTTTTTAGTCTGGTATATTCAGTAAAAATATATTCACAAAATAATTTAACTTTTTCCTACAGTATGCAAGTCATCTTTCTGAGGTCTATAGTTTGAGGTTCAAAAGTTTGCACACAGGAGACAAATGCATTTTGTAAATACAGTAGCAGTGCTTGTGGGAATTGGACATCAAAAGACCTCGTTCCTTCTCTGGAGTGTCCAGGGCAGTATAGGAGCAAGGGAGAAGGACGTGGATCTGTTCCAAGAATTCACTCAGATACTTGAAGCAAGCTTGTGGTCAATGAGGACTTTCTGTAGGTGATGCTTAAGCTTGTTGTTGAGTACATGACAACCAACACACCAGGGTCATGTGCAGGCCTTGTATACTATCTCAAGAGAGATCTATTCCATTCTACAGGAATAAGAAGCCACTGAAGGGCCACTGGGCATGCAGGTTGTAGGATGGTCACCAGGATTGTAGGGTTGAAGCTGGGCTCTGGTAACCAGGCTGTACCTGGACCAAGGGCAGGAGTAAAAGGAGGACAGGTGAACAAAAGAGGCTGGTATCAGCTGGAAGCTTCTCTGGGGAGGATGAATGAGATGGACGAGGGGACAAAGTGAGTCCCCCATTGCAGGCTAGGAAGTAGAGGGGTATTGGTGACATATTTAAAGATGAATGACACACATTTGAATATTTTGACTTTGTGCATGTTATAAATATTAGATTTTAAAAACATTTTAAATAATAAATGACAATCTCAAATTGGTTCAAAATAAGCTCGAGGTAGTTTGTAAGATTGCTGTAAGAAAGTAATCTAACACCAAGGTACAGTGTCCACACACCTCCTGGACTTTTTAGCCAAGCTCATACAATGCTACAGTTCCACAGAGTTAAAGGAAGGGAAGGAAATGAGTGTGAACTCTATATGCTTGCTTTGATTTTTATTTTCTTTACACAGTAGTTTTCACTCAAAAGCTTTAGGTGAGCGTGAAACTTTATTCATAAGAAAAAAAAACTATGGCTAACAAACAGCTCCATAAAAATACAGCTGTCAAGCCGGGCGTGGTGGCGCACGCCTTTAACCCCAGCACTCGGGAGGCAGAGGTAGGAGGATCACCTAGAGTTCGAGGCCACCCTGAGACTACATAGTTAATTCCAGGTCAGCCTGAGCTAGAGTGAGACCCTACCTCAAAAAAAAACAAACACACACACAAAAAATACAGCTGTCAGATGGGCTGGAAGAAGTATCCAGAATGGTTTTGGATACAGAAAACATCTAGAAATTCTGGAAACTAGACTTGTCAGAAATCTGCAGTTACTGCAAATTTCACAGGAGCATGGTGGAAGCAAGCCTCCAGCCACTGTCCTTGCTGCAGGGCATGTTAATATCATTGAAGTAATTCAATTTTAGCTCATTTTTCTGCCAATGACAAGTAATGCCAGATCCTTGAACTATTTATATATCCTATTTTCTATACCTTCAGTCATCTTTGTGTCATTCCCCTGATTCTGCTATAATATCACAAACCTGGACAGCTCAGAGAGAGAGAGAGTTACAATCCATGTAAGTACCTGGCTTGTTTTGAAGAAAGTAAGAGAAGAACATAAAGGTTGAAGGAGGTCTGAATTGCTATCACCCTTCATGATCACCTTTAGAGAATACCACCCACCCACCTGATGCACAAGTGTCACATTTAGAGAAAGTGGAGGTCACAGGAAAGAATGATCCACTATTCCTCTGGCTTGGTGATATCAAATGCACTGGGATCTGCTCTGACTCTGCATTTGGTCCCACAATTGTGTACTCCCCATTCCATCATTTAGGGAGTGACCATTACTCAGATTCCCAGATTCCCTGCTCCAGAGGGTGTGTGCATGGGCTGAGCAGGCCAGATCTTCCTGTTCTCCACCCCCTCCTCCCACTTCCCTGGTCCTGGTACCCATGCTGCTGCCTTGGGAAGGCCTTATCCCTCTGTGTTGGCTGATGAAGCAGGTCTATTGCTCTGGTTTCCTGATTGGCCCCAGGGTACCCAAATCCCTATTTCCCTGAGTCAGAGGGTGAAACTGTAGGAGCTAGCCTCTTGCCCCTGGCTCTCCGGATTCCTGGATCCTGGTTCTGCAACCCCTGATTCCCATGTGCCGAAGGTACATTCATGTGGAGTAAGTAGGCCAGAGCTCGCAGTTCCCCACCTCCCAGTTCCCCAGATGACTTTGAGGTACCTGCAATCTCCACAATCTGCACATCTGTGGTTATAACCACTAACATACACCACTACACCAACCTGGTTCACATTTAGAACAGAAGATCCTACAAGGAGAAATACTTGCTTCCCCCTCAATACAACAAAATCCCCAAGATGGGTAGACAACAATACAAAAAAAAAAAAAAAAAAGACAGAACACAGAGATCTCAACCAAGAAAGCCTACTCTTATAATAGAAGCCTCCAATGAAGTCAACAGAAATTCAATCCCAAAATGCAGACAGAAAAACAAAATGACCTGGATCAAATGAATTGCTGAACTAGAAGCAAACCAAAAAAAAAAACAACTATATCAATAAAACTGAGCAGAATCAGCTCTTAGAGCATTCATCTTTTGGCAGTAGGCTTAACTTAATCAAAGAAAATTCTAGAACTCAAAAGAGATATAAATGAATTCAAGATGAGTCAACAAATTGAAGATCTCAATAACCAATTGTTTAAGCTTAAAGAAAACTTCATCAAATGCAAGAATGAATTCTAGGAAGCATCAAGAAAATCAGAACTTGGCCGGGCGTGGTGGCACACGCCTTTAATCCCAGCACTTGGGAGGCAGAGGTAGGAGGATCGCCGTGAGTTCAAGGCCACCCTGAGACTACATAGGTAATTCCAGGTCAGCCTGGGCCAGAGTGAAACCCTACCTCAAAAAAAAAAAAAAAAAAAAAAAAAAAAAAAAAAAAAGAAAATCAGAACTTGAACTGATATATCTCAAAGAAGGAATCAACACGAAGCAAAATAACACAACACAAAACACAAAATCAAATAGACCTTATAAAATCCTTTCTGGAATGCCTTACTAACAGAGTGGATCAAAAAATGGACCATTATATCTACTGCCTTCAAGAGACCCATATCACCACTAAAGACAGACACTCCTCACGATGAAAGGATGGGAAATTCTATTCCAAGCAAATGTAAATAAGAAAAAAAAAAGCTGATGCTGCTATATTAATATCTGATAAAATAGACTTTAAGCCAAAAGTATTCAGAAAGGACCAAGAAGGCCATTTCTTACTCATCAAGGGAATAACTCAACATAACCACATCACAATAATAAATATATATGCACCAAACACAGGTGTACCACAGTTTATAAAACAAAATCTACTTGACAACAAAACACAAGTAAACACCAACACCATCATAGTCAGAAACTTCAATACTCCACTATCATCAATAGACAGATCATCCAAGCAGAAAATCAACAGAGAAATAATAGAGCTGAACACAACACTATAGATCAACTAGATCTAATGGGCATCTACATAACTTTCCACCCCAACTTTATAGAATACAAATTCTTAGCAGTCCATGGAGCCTTCTCCAAAGTAGACCATATAGTCATAAAGTGTGTCTACATAAATTCAGGAAAATTAAAGTAACTTCCTGCATCATATCAGACCACAATGCTTTCCAGCTACAAATTAACAAGACACATCTAGAAGTCCACTAGCACCTGGAGACTAAACAACCCACTTTTAAACAATGACTAGGTTATGGAAGAAATGAAAAAAGAAATTGTAAAATTCCTAGGAATGAATTACCAAAACAAATGGGACACAATGAAGGCAGTCCTAAGGGGACAATTCCTGTTGCCAAATACCTTCATAACAAAGACAGAGAGATCCCAAATTAATAACCTAACTGTCCTCTTAAAGACATTGGGAAAACAAAAAGATTCCAACCCTAAGAGCTCCAGATGGAAAGAAATAATCAAGATCAGAGCACAAATTAGGGCTGGAGAGATGGTTTAGCGGTTAAATGCTTGCCTGTGAAGCCTAAGGACCCCGGTTCGAGGCTTGATTCTCCAGGACCCACGTAAGCCAGATGCACAAGGGGGTGCATGCATCTGGAGTTCGTTTGCAGTGGCTGGAGGCCCTGGCGCACCCATTCTCTCTCTCTCTGTCTCTCTCTCTCTCTCTCCCTGCCTATTTCTGTATCTCTCTCTCAAATAAATAAAGTAAAAAATATATATATTTAAAAAAAAAGAATAACTTTAAAAAAAAAGATCAGAGCACAAATCAATGAATTGAAAACTAAGAAATCAATTTAAAAATCGATGAAATGAAGAGCTGGTTCTTTGAAAAAAATAAACAAGATTGATAAACCCCTGGCAAATTTGATCAAGCAAAGAGAGAGAGAGAGAGAGAAAGAGAGAGAACTCTCTAACAAAATCAGAAATGAAAAAGGAGAGATCGAACAGACATGAATGAATCTGAAAGAATCATCAGGGCATACTTCCAAAACCTCTTCTGCACAAAATTGGATAATATGGAAGAAGTGGATGAATTCCTAGCCACACACCACCTACCAAAACTAAACTCAGAGCAGATTAATCTCCTAAGCAAATCTATCACATCCATCGAGATTGAAAAGGTAATAAAAAACTTCACCCCCCAAAAAAGTCCAACACCAGATGGCTTCTCAGCCAAATTCTATCAAACCTTCATTGAAGAACTGAAACCAATTTTTCTCAAACTGTTTTGCATAATTACAGACCAAGGAATCCTCCCCAACTCCTTTTATGAAGCTAGCATCACCCTGATACCAAAACCAGACAGAGAGGCAACAAGAACAGAAAACTATAGGCCTATACTTCAGATAAATTTAGATGCAAAGATCCTGAACAAAATCCTCACAAGCTGAATTCAACAGCACATCAAAAGCATTATCCACCTTGATCAAGTAGGCTTCATCCCAGGGATGCAGGGATGGTTCAACATAAGGAAATCAGTCAACATAATACACCACATAAATAAACTGAACCATAAGAACCACATGATCATCTCAATTGATGCAGAGAAGGACTTTGACAAAAGACAACACCACTTCATTATCAAAATGCTGGAAAGAATGGGCATAGAGGGTTTATATTTCAACACAATAAAGACTATATATAAAGCACCTAAAGCCCAAATAATACTTCATGGGGAAAGACTCGAGTTCCAATTAAGATCAGGAACAAGACAGGGGTGCCCACTCTCACCACTGCTCTTCAACATAGTGCTAGAAGTACTAGCCCAAGCAATAAGACAGGAGAAAGAAATAAAAGGGATTCAATTTGGAAAGGAAGAAGTCAAGTTAGCCCTATTTGCAGATGACATGATTCCTTACATAAGTGACCCGAGTCTCCCTGTCAAAACTTCTAAAAATGATTAATTCCTTCAGTAAAGTGGCAGGATACAAAGTCAACACACAAAAATCAGTAGCTTTTCTATATGCAAAGTACAAATACACAGAGAAAGAAATCAGCAAGGATGTCCCATTTTCAAAAACAACAACAACAATAAAAAAATCATTGGAATAACACTAACCAAATATGTGAAAGACCTATATAATGAAAACATGAAAATTCTCAGAAAAGAAATAGAGGACTTGAGAAAATGGAAAGGCCTCCCATGCTCCTGGATAGGTAGAATTAATATTGTGAAAATGGCAATTCTACCAAAAGCAGCATGGTACTGGAATAAAAACAGAAACATAGAGCAATGGAACAGTACTGAAGACCCAGACCTTAGGGGAAGTAACTACAGCTGCTTGATCTTTGACAAATAACCAATAATGTAGACTGGAGAAAAGACAGCATCTTCAACAGATGGTGTTGGACAAAGTGAATAACCACATGTAGAAAAATGAAACTAGATCCATTCATCTCTCCATACATGAAAATCAAGTCCAAATGGGTTAAAGACGTCAGTATAGCACCTGAAATTCTTCTCCTACTGGAAGAGAAAATAGGAGGCACTTGCAAGAATATAGGAGTGGAGAAAAGACTTCCTGAACAAAACCCCAGTAGTCTAGAAAATTAAACAATAACTCAATCAATGGGATCTTGTGAAGCTAAAAAGCTTTTGCACAGACAAACATACCATAAGCAGAGCCACTAGATTACCCACTTGTAGCAGACAGATTCAAGTTCGCTGAGATGAACTTCCAGACCAGGCACAGTTATGGAGGAAGGGATATTATTTATTGAAGCTTACAGATCCAGGGGAAGTTCCATAATGGCAGGAGAAGCAGCCTGCCCTCACAGGACCAGGCAAGAGAGAGAAAAAATCCAACCAGGTACACAGCACACTTCAGGAACTCCTATTAGGCACACTTTGCATATCTTTACAATGGAATCTCAAACCATCACCACACCTTAAGACTAGCCCCCAGTGACATTGCCTTTAGCAAGGTGATTGCAGATGCAAACTATAAATTAATAAAACACTGAATATATTGGGGGCCATATATTCAAACTACCACACTACTGAATGGGAGAAAATCTTCACCAGCTATACCACTGACAGAAGCCTTATAGAATCTACAAAGAACTAAAAAACTAAACAATAAAAAAAAAATCAAACAACCCACTCAAAAAGAGGGACAGAGAACTGAATAGGGAGTTCTCGGAGGAAGAATTACAAATGGCTAACACACACTGAAGAAAATGTTGTACATCTCTAACCATTAGCGAAATGCAAATTAAAACAACCATGAGATTCCACCTTACTCTTGTAAGGATGGCAATCATTAAAACATCTAACAATGACAAATGTTGGCGAGGACGTGGGGAAAGAGGCACCCTCACCCACTGTTGGTGGGAATGTAAACTTGTACGACCACTATGGAAATCAATTTGGAGATTCCTGAAAAGGATCAACATGGAGCTATCAACAGTCCCAGTTATTCCCTTCCTGGGCATTTATCCTAAATGCTCCATGCATCAATACAGAGATATTTGCTCAACCATGTTTATAGCTGCTCAATTCATTATAGCTAAGAACTGGAATCAACCCAGATGTCCATCACTGGATGAATGGAAAACGAAATTGTGGTACTTTCACACAATGAATTCTACTCAGCAGTAAGAAAAAAACGATACTATGAAATTTGTAGAAAACTAGACAGACTTGAAACAGATCATCCTCAGCTCACAGAAAGACAAATGTCGCATGGTGTCACTTACCTGCAGTTCCTAACCTGGACCTGCTTAAATTGCTGTCATACCTGATAGGCAATTCAAGGCCCAGACAATAGGGATGAAAGGGTTTAGGGGAAGGGGAGGAAAAACAAACACAAAACTAAATCCAAAATGAGCTGATAACACAGAAACCTTTATCCTTGGAGATAGCTTCAAAGATATACCCCTCAAAAGGAGTAAGGGGGGAGCACCTGAAAAATAGCGCCCCTGGAGAAGGTGGGATGAAGCCCAAGCTTAAAAAATTTTTTCTGTCTCTGGCCTGTAACTCCCAGGACCAGAGATTGGTTGTTACTCACATAGAGCTGCTGATCAGAGAGATCTGTGAGGTCCCCAGATCAAGACAGCTTTCTGTCAAAGCACTTGATTACCTGCCTGAGGCAAAAGTTAAGACTCTATTGCTAAGGATACAATATGCTGCTGGCACAAAGCATGGAGAGACCTGGCTGGAATTGAGAACAAAGCCAGTCCCCAGACAGTTAGCCTGTCTAGTGCTGGAAAGAGCTACGTGTGCTACTGGGGGGAAAGTGGCCAAAAAAGGTCTGAGTAACCAGAGGTCTAAGCTACTCAGAAGCAAACACCCTGACAGGATGTACACGCCAGTGCAATAGTGGCACACAGCCTCGGTGGGTAACCAACAGCTTTCTGATTGGCTGAGAGATCTGCTCAGTGTAAAGGAATCCATATCTGAAATTGGGAACTAGAACAGAATCCTATGGAGACAAAGATTATGTTCTCCAGTGTCAGGTCTCATTAGTCTTTGGCTAAAAGAGGGGTTATATACATCAAATTCTCCCTAAATTTATAATACCTAGCCTGTTTAAACTATGCTGACTTCACTCTCCATTGGAAAATCTGTTCTTCTTTTTTCAGAAGGTAGTGAGACCTGAGGAGATAAACTCCCCCTCGCACTTCAGCCAAGCCACAGCTGAATACACCAAGGAAGTGGGGAGATGAGCAAAAGTGCTGCTTGTGTGCTGAACCTGATAATCAGAGCCAGGGTGTATGGGACAGACCCTGAGGACACTCAACACCTACCAAAGCAGAGATCCAGAGGCTCCTAAGAGCTCATCACTGAAGTAGACTTAAAACGCACCCACTACGGCTCAGGGGATTTTGCAGAAGAGGGGGCAGAAATATTCTAAGAGCTCTAGGTTGATACATCATGCCCAAAGGCATTCCCTCCCCTGCCAAAATAACTGACTGCTGCTCCCACAACATCTAAAATACAACCCCATAGGGGATACCTGCAACCCCACTGAGGAGCATCTCCAATGGAATGGGGGCAGGGACGAGGGAAAAGAGGGTACCAACACACCATGTATCCATATAAAATATGTTGTTAATAATAATAATAATACTAAAATAAACATCAAAAGAAGTGTATTGAGGGCTGGAGAGATGGCTTAGGGGTTAAGGCGCCTGCCTCCTAAGCCTAAGAACCCTGGTTCCAATCTCCAGCGTTTCCAATCTCCAGGTCCCACGTTTAGCCAGATGCAAAGTGACGCAAGGGCGCAATGCCACACGTGACCACAAGGGGGTGCACACATCTGGATTTCGTTCACAGCGGCTGAGAGACTGCTGGCGCGCCCATCTCTGTCTTCCTCTCCCTCTCTCTCTGTCTCTCTCTCTGTGTCTCTCTCCAAAAAAATAATAAAAAAATTTTTTTAAAAAAGTTTTTTAAAAAAAGGTGTTTTGACTGAAAGGCCACCAAAAGTCACCATCCTTCTCTCTCTGCCCTCCGTCTCTCTCTACTTAGGCACATAGCCAATGGTCCACGCTCAGCTCGTACCTGTCTGCAATCAACCTGCAGGGGTTCCATTCGCTTTGCTTTCCCCGTGGCTGAGAATTCTGTTTTTTACAAGGGTGAAACTTCCATATGGTTTTCTCCAATCTGAACTCTGTTTGCTTGGCTTTATTTTCCTGCATTTCCCATAAAATACCTCCCAAGAAGGTATCTTCATATGTGATGAAGCACAGAGCTTACCTATGGCCAAACATGACAGAGCATGTGATCACACATGCTCGCTGACCCTCGAAACTCATGTGGCAGTCTGCAGTATCACTCTGGGGAGACAAGTGGAATTGCTGGCAGCTGTAGATGTTGGTGTCCCCAGAGAGGTCAACAGTAGCCTTCCCCTATAAACTTATGCACACTGGGAATTTTTGTTTTCCTCGGTAGGGTTATTCTAGCCCAGGCTGACCTGGAATTCACTATGCAGTCTCAGGGTAGCCTCAATCTCACGGTGATCCCCCTACTTCTGCATCCCCAGTGCTGGGATTAAAGGCGTGCACCACCACACCTGGCAGGTCCACTGGAAATTTTAATATATATTTGATATATATATATTTAAAAAATATTTTATTATTTATTTATTTATTTGAGAGAGAGAGAAATACAGAAATAGGAAGAGAGGAAGAGAGAGACAGAGAGAGGGAGAGAGAATGGGTGCCCCAGGGCCTCCAGCCACTGCAAACGAACTCCAGATGCATGCACTCCCTTGTGCATCTGGCTTACGTGGTTCCTGGAGAATCAAGCCTCGAACCGGGGTCCTGAGGCTTCATAGGCAAGCGTTTAACCACTAAGCCATCTCTCCAGCCAATATTTGGTATATTTTTTGCAGGGGTGTGTGTTTGAGGTAGGTCTCACTCTAGCCCATGCTGACCTAGAATTCACTATGTGGTCTCAGGCTGGCCTTGAACTCACAGCGATCCTCCTACCTCTGCCACCTTAGTGCTGGGATTAAAGACATGTACCATCATGCCTGGCTTTAATGTATATTGGAATAAGGCTCTTGGCAGATGCTGCAATGAGATCATGGTGGGTTGAGAGTGTGTTCTGGTGAGAGGACAGAGGGAAAAAGATGCACAGAGAAAGAGAAAACAGTGTAGACGGAAGTGAGGTGTGTAAAGAGGCATAGATGGGAGCCAACTAAGTCCTGACAACATTTAATGGCTGCCAGCTGAGGCAGAAGTCAGGCAGGACAGTTCTTGTCAGAACCTCCAGAGCCCACCAATGCTGCCCACACTTTGGTTTTGATATCTGCAAGAGAACAAATGTGTGAATTTTTCCATTTCTGTTGTGTTGAATATTGATATTTGTATTAATTTATTATGATCGACTTGGAAAATGAATGCAACTTGTCAATTGGAGGAGGTAGAAGAGATGCAGAGAGAAGTCTCTGGAAACCTGTATGCCCTTGAGAGCACACATGGAAATGGAGGATAGTGAAGTTTAGCTCATAAAGGTATGATAAGACTATCAAGCATGAGGGCCACAGAACAGCTGTCCAAGTTAGCTGGGGACTGTCGTGAGCTGCTTCAGGAGCAGACACTGCAGAGAAACAAGGCTAATTCCATGCACTCCACTGGCAAGTGCCCTAAAAATGTCCATCTTGTATTTCTCCCTTGATGTTCCTGCCAACAGGGTTCATTTGGAGATCCGCATCTCACTGAATTCCAACGCCAAGCCTTTGGAGCCCAGGCAGCTCAGACCCTGAGCGTCAGCAGACATTCTAATTCTTCTCCTCCGTGGAGGGAGGGCTAGTGGCCCCTCAGATGAGTGAGGCACACTTACAGGCTGGCTATTCAGAACCAGATTTTAGCTTACAGGGTTTCAGTACATGTGCGATATAATATTTGTGCTACTCAACTCCCTAAGTAATATGGACTTTGATTTTCACTGTATTTCCTAAGTTTTTTATGTTCCATTTCTCTTATGCTGTATGAAATAAGCTGATAAAACTATATTACTAATTGCAGCAAGAAGCAAAGGCAGACAAGTGAAAAAGCCCTATGTTTTCTGGAATCTTTATAGATCAGTTGTGAAAGAAGTGCCCATTCTGGTGGAGAGTCATCCTGCGTAAATCCTTCCTGAAAGCACCTACAGACCTGCCCAGGAGACCTGCCCAGGAAAGCCGTCTCTTACTTGATTCCCAATTCAATGAAGTTGATGGCAGGATTCACTGTCAGACACTGTTATTGCTACTCACTCGTCATTGAGAGCTAAATGCTAGCCCAGCTTGGTCACGGGTTGTTTATATATAGTATCTGTCATGGTTTGAAACGGAAATGTTCCCCACAGATTCAATGTCTGCTCCCCCACCAGTGTTCTAATTTCTGGAAGCGGTGGGACCTTTAGGAGGTGGGGGTCTTGTTAGACAAAGTCCATTCATACAGGAGAGCATTTATTTGACTGTTACAGCACATCCCCTGGTTGCAGCATTCTCTCTACTTTCTGGTCCATTGTGATGTGAGAAGCCTTCGACCCACAATCATGAACTGCATGCAAAGATACTCTGAGGTCACAAGCCCATGTAAATCTTTCGTCCTTTGCTGCTGTCAGGTATTGTGGTCATAGCAATGCTAAAATAACTGACAAGTACCTCATCTGATCAGCACCAAGGCCAGCATCCACGTGCCAACGTGAGTATTTACTGCTGCCATTGTTCAGGTTAAAAGACCAAGTGTGCGGCTGGGGAGATGGCTTAGCGGTGAAGGTGCCTGCCTCCTAAGCCTAAGAACGCTGGTTCCAATCTCCAGCGGTTCCAACGTTTAGCCAGATGCAAAGTGACGCAAGGGCGCAATGCCGCGCTTGACCACAAGGGGCGCATGCGTCTGGATTTCATTCAGCAGCAGCTGAGAGGCTGCTGGCGCGCCCATCTCTGTCTGTCTTCCTCTCCCTCTCTCTCTCTCTGTCTCTCTCCAAAAATAAAAATAAAGACCAAGTATGCTAAAGCCCTTGGGCAAGCCCATGTGCAGCTAGCCGCAGCCCATGGTCTCCAGCAAGCATGCTGCTCTGTAGCTTTTATCTCTGCATTGAAAAGTGCCCACCTGGAGGGAGGTGCAAGTTCACGCAGATCAGTAAGCTCATGCAATTTACAAGACTCAGCAGGCTCACAAAACTTAAATGACTTAACGCTAAATCAGACTTCCAAGATGCCTGCAAGGCTCAGCGAGCATTGCAGAAGAGGAGGGGGAAAGATTTTAAGAGCCATAGGGTGAGTAGAAGCATCCTGAAGCAAGCATCCTTCCCCACCCCACCTACCACACACACACACACACACACACACACACACACTATCTGTCTTCCTCTCCCTAGCTCTCTGTCTCTCTCTGTGTCTCTCTCTCAAAAAAAAAAAAAAAAAAAATTCAAGGTCATTATTGGACATCCTGACATGCATGAAACCCTGCCCCACACCCAATAAAGAGCAGACATCCCTGTAGAACAGTTGATTTTAAGGTTGGGCAGGGAAGAACAAGAAGAGCCTGATGAAATGCTGGAAAGGTGGCTTAGCAGTTAAGATGCTTGCCTGCAAAGCCTAAGGACCCAGGTTTAATTCCTCAGTACCCATGTAATCCATATGCACAAGGTGGCACATGTGTCTGGAGTTGGTTTGCAGTGGCTGGAGGCCCTGGGGTGCCCATTCTCATTCTCTTTCAAATGAATAAATGAGAAATATTAAAACAGAAAATCCAGCCGGGCGTGGTGGCGCACGCCTTTAATCCCAGCACTTGGGAGGCAGAGGTAGGAGGATCGCTGAGAGTTTGAGGCCACCCTGAGACTACATAGTTAATTTCAGGTCAGCCTGGACTAGAGTGAAACCCTACCTCAAAAAACCAAAAAAAAAAAAAAAAAAAAAAAAAAAAAGAAAAAAAGAAAAAGAAAATCCGTATGCATCCTGCTCTAGAAAGCAAGAAAGTTCTCAGAAGATCGGGACACTCCAGAAGGACCACAGTAAGCTTGGTAGTGCCCTGGAGATGTCTGATAGAATGTGGACATGAGCTGGCACATTCACAGTTCACTGCCCAGCAAACGAAATATTAAAAAATGCAACACATTGTGTATGTAGATACATCACAGAGTAGAGTTAATGTTTGATGAAAAACAGTATATCTTTGCTTTCAAGAACTTGTAGGAAGGAAAGAAGAATAGTTATTTCAAGGCATACGAGCCCGGTGGGCAGAACCATAACACAAACGCACACCATAAGCAGCTGGACCAAGAGGAACTGTGCCGACAGAACTCCTGGACGCTTGCTGCCTCTGGCTGCTGTCTAGTCTTCACCAGGAAACATCAGACAAACGCAAGTAGAAAGACATTTTACAAAAGTGTTAGGATCATAAGCTCTAAAGAAAGACTAAGGAATTGTTCCAGAATAAAGCCCAAGGGAGTCTTGACAACATTTTTCTATGTGAGATTCTATGAAGCAAACAACATTAGGAAAGATGAGAAATGTCAGTGGAATTGGAGAATCAGATGGGAGCGCTCCAGCAATGAGAATTCCTCGATGCTGACAGGCACATTGTGGTTATGGTAGATAAAGAAATGGGGCTGGAGAGATGGGTTGGTGGTTAAGGTGCCTCCCTGCAAAGCCTAAGAATGCCTGCTCCATTCTCCAGGTCCCACGTTTAGCCAGACGCAAAAGTGACACAAGCATGCAATATCGCACATGTGCACTAGGGGGCGCACTCATCTGAAGTTCGTTCACAGTGGCTGAGAGGCCCTGGCACGCCCATTCTCTCTCTCTCTCTCTGTCTCTCTAATTTAAAAGAAAAAGGAAAAAAAATGAAGAAAATGCTCACTAAAGCCTTTGGGGTAATAGCACATCAGATTGTTAACATTTGTGGCTGGTCTTAAAGTGATTTAGGGGGGAAATAATTCTATGTACTGTATTTGCAAAGTCTGTGGCTATTTCACAATGTTTACAAATGGTATTTTTTTTTTTTTGGAGAGAGACAGAGAAAGACAGAGAGAGAGGGAGAGGAAGACAGATAGAGATGGGTGCGCCAGCAGTCTCTCAGCTGCTGTGAACGAAAATCCAGATGAAGTGCGGCATTGCGCCCTTGCGTCACTTTGCATCTGGCTAAACGTGGGACCTGGAGATTGGAACCGCTGGAGATTGGAACCAGCGTTCTTAGGCTTAGGAGACAGGCGCCTTAACCGCTAAGCCATCTCTCCAGCCCTAGAGATGGTATTTTTAATTGTCAAATGGGTTAGACAATATTATCCCTAATTTTCAATAGTTAACTAAATATCCTTTAAAAAGTGATACACCGTAGCCTAAGAATTAATTAACTGTTCCCCAGGTAAATGCTACCTAAATGTCTTTGTTGATAACAATGAACTCTGTGATAGGGTTGGGAACAGAAAGAAGGATTTCTTTTAGTCAGCATTTTGGTGAAAAGATAAGAACTACATGACCTCAGAGTATTGTCCGTGTCGAGAACACACAGTTAAAATTCTTAATATGGATGTGTGCTAAACAAAATGCATTCACCTGCTGGTCATTTAGAAGGCAGGTAGCTGCTTTTACTGATGCCCAGGCACTCTCCTTTACACCTAACCACTGTCCTTACGTGATATTGTGGGTTTTTAAAAAATATTTTATTTATTTTTGGAGAGAGACAGACAGAGAGGGAGAGGGAGACAGATAGAGATGGGCGCACCAGCAGCCTCTCAGCTGCTGTGAACGAAATCCAGATGCGTGCGCCCCCTTGTGGTCAAGTGCGGCATTGCGCCCTTGTGTCACTTTGCATCTGGCTAAACGTGGGACTTGGAGATTGGAACCAGCGTTCTTAGGTATAGCAGGCAGGCGCCTTAACCTCTAAGCCATCTCTCCAGCCAGATATTGTGTTTTTATTGATGCTCAGGCAGTCTCCTTTACACCTAACCACTGTCCTTTACTCTGTGTGATATTGTTTTGAACCCTTACACCACAGCAATCTAACCACAAAACTCATAGCATACTAATTTGCATAAAAAGATTCAATAAAGTGTTTTTCTATCCTCAAGACAATGGTATCTTAATTGTATTAGCAGCAGTGACCAAAAGGAATGGGAAAAACATAATGAAAATGCATGTCTTCCTGCTTTGTTTGCCTGTAAACCTTAATTAATTAGTTAATTAATTTGTGAGAGACAGAGAGAGAGAGAGAGAGAGAGAGAGAGACAGAGAGAGAGGAGAATGGGCACACCAGGGCCTCTCAGCCCCTGTGAATGAACTCCAGATGCATGCGCCCCCTTGTGTGCATGTGTGACATTGCACGCTTGTGTCACTTTTTCATCTGGCTAAACGTGGGACCTGGAGAATCTAACAGGCATTCTTAGGCTTCGCAGGCAGACACCTTAACTGCTAAGCCATCTCTCCAGCCCTATAAACCTTAATTTGATAAGCACAAACACACTCCACTTTTCCTAGCTACTGGGCTCATCACGAAATCACTTCTCAAAGTATAGAGAATACATTGCATGTTCTTCCAGTGTCATTCTTGTATGAAATACTACGGACTGGAGCAAATTTTCTCCTCTTTCAGAATTATCTATCTCTGGTTGTGTACCAGCATTTTTTTTTTTTTTTTTGGTTTTGCAAGGTAGGGTCTCACTCTGGCCCAGGCTGACCTGGAATTAACTATGTAGTCTCAGGGTGGCCTCGAACTCTTGGTGATCCTCCTACCTCTGCCTCCCGAGTGCTGGGATTAAAGGCGTGTGCCACCACGCCCGGCTACCAGCATATTTTTATGTTAGTTTTGGAAATGAGGAAACAAAAACATAAGGTGATAATTTTCTAGCTTCTCTTACTAATACAAGCAGACAAAATCCTTTAAAAACCAAACTCAGTGCAATGTGTAATGGCTTACAATCTACCTGTTCTTTGTAAAGAACATTCTCTCCTTTTATTTAAAGCCCATTTGACCCTTATGGTCAGAAATTAAAGCCCTCTTTTCCAGTATTTTCTTTTTTATACCTGCACCGGGAGATACTCCATTTATTCACAAAAGAAGAAAAGAGACATGTAGCAAATGTCCAAGGATATAGCCAGTAGAGATCCACCCCATGAAGGTCCTGCTATGAGATGACTGAGGTCCCTGCTGCTGGTATTTGGGAACCATTCTCACGGTAATGTCCAGAATGTAAATGGGACTGAACAGGTTAGGCAGTTATTACTACCACACAAAGCTAACCACCCCTGAGTGCTGAGCTGATACATGCAAGAAAAAGGCACAGTAGAAATTACGAGAGAGGGCTGGAGGAATGGCTTAGTGGTTAAGGTGTTTGCCTTCAAAGCTGGAGAACCCAGGTTCAATTCCCCAGTACCCATGTAAGCCAAATGCCCAAAAGGTCTTAAAGTGATTTAGGGGGAAATAATTCTATGTACTGTATTGGCAAAGTCTGTGGCTATTTCACAATATGTTTACAGATGGTATTTTTTTGTTTTTGGAGACAGACAGAGAGAGAGGAAGAGGAAGACAGATAGAGATGGGTGCGCCAGCAGTCTCTCAGCTGCTGTGAACAAAATCCAGATGCATGCGCCCCCTTGTGGTCAAGTGTGGCATTGCGTCCTTGCGTCACTTTGCATCTGGCTAAGCGTGGGACCTGGAGATTGGAACCGTTGGAGATTGGAACCAGCATTCTTAGGGTTAGGAGGCAGGCGCCTTAACCGCTAAGCCATCTCTCCAGCCCTTGTTTTTCTTTTGAATGGAATTGTGGGGTGTCAGAGGTTGGGGTGTGAAGAAAGTGGAGAGATGTGCATCAAAGGGCACAAAGTTTCCAGAGTAAGACAATTTCTGGATCTAACATCTTATATGGTTGGTGATGGACACATCAGCTAATCTACTCGTGGTCATCATTATACAATGTATACATATATTGGCTCATTAAGCTGTGCACTCTGCATACAAAATCGTTCCTTAGCAGTTAAATATTCTATAATAAAATACTCCACCTTCATTCTCTCATCTGATTAGCTCAGTCACAGGATACACTCAGAGTACTGGCCTTTTTTTAAATTTTATTTTATGAGAGAGACAGAATTTGTGTGCCAGAGCCTCTAGCCACTGGAATAAAACTCCAGATGTGTGTGGCACCTTGAGCACATGTGTGATTTTACATATATGTCACCTTGTGCATCTGGCTTACATGGCATCTGTGGAGTCGAACATGAGTTCTTGGCTTCATAGGCAAGTGCCTTCACCCCTAAGCCATCTCTCCAGCCTGTATTGGAACTTTTGAAATCATGAACTAAAATAAATTTTCTCCCTTATGTTGTATGCTTGGGCATGCTGTCCGCTTGGGTATGTTGTCCCAGAAATGAAGTCTGGCTATTCTTTTTTTTTTCTTTTTTCAAAATTTTTTTTATTATTTTATTTATTTTTGGAGAGAGACACAGAGAGAGACAGACAGAGAGAGGGAGAGGGAGACAGAGATGGGCACACCAGCAGTCTCTCAGCTGCTGTGAACGAAATCCAGATGTGTGCGCCCCCTGTGGCCAAGTGCGGCATTGCGCCCTTGCGTCACTTTGCATCTGGCTAAACGTGGGACCTGGAGATTGGAACCGGGTTCTTAGGCTTAGCAGGCAGGTGCCTTAACCGCTAAGCCATCTCTTCAGCCCGAAGTCTGGCTATTCTTAATGAATGTGACTTTATATTCACCATGATATGGATATTAAGAATGCAAATCTCTAGAAAGCTTTCAAGCCAAGAGACCCAATGCTCAGCCTCCACTTCTACTGCAAGCATTCAAGTGACAAGTCCCGTTAAATGCATGAACACGTGGTTTCTCTCACCCTGCAGAGTTTAGGTTACCCAAGCCTATAAGCCCTCTTTCCAAGACCAGAATGTAGCTCAGTGGTAAAGGACTAACCTACTATGCACAAGATACACATAAACCCTCCTTCTAGAAGCACAGTGCGGGCATACCTGTAACTCTTTTGACCTCAGTGCACTCTGTATTATGAGCATAGGTCCCACACAGCAAAACAAAACATAGTTTTCACATGTAAAAAGAAGGCAAGAAGAACTCCAAACCCCTGGCCCTCATGTTTATGGATATACATAATAGGAAATCAAAGAGCTTTTAAAATGTTTTTAACTAATTAAATAGTAAAAGCTTCTTAAAAATGCCATTTATTAGCAAAGCACAAGCTTGCGGCTGTAGCATTTTAAAGAACTGAGCTTTTTAATGCCCCGGAACTTGCTAGAAGGCTAAAAAATGGAGAAATGTTTTAGCCTCTGAAAAGTGACGGACTGAGGAAACTATGCTTTGCTAGCATGCCATGTCACCACAAAGAGTGCTAAATTGTAATATATAGTTAAAATACCCTTTAGCCATCAAAATCATATCGTGGTTTCGCAATCAGCAAGATGGCGTTCTCATATCAAGTTATCCTGAAAACATGAGTTTTACTGTTTCTAACAATGAAATGAGTGTTAACTTCACTGATGGAAATGGGCAGGACTGATGGAGATGGGCAGGACTGGGGACACCTCGGTGACATTCAGGCACATTCAGTGATGGAGATGGGCAGGACTGGGGACACCTCGGTGACATTCAGGCACATTCAGTGATGGAGATGGGCAGGACTGGGGAACACCTCGGTGACATTCAGGCACATTGAGTGATGGAGATGCGCAGGACTGGGGACACCTCGGTGACATTCAGGGACATTCAGTGTTGGAGATGGGCAGGACTGGGGACACCTCGGTGACATTCAAAGATAGCATCAAGAACAAAGAGGGAGCAGCTGCCAGAGTAGACAACAGGCACTCCCTGACCACGCACCTGAAAGTTCCTGCCAATGTCCCCAAGTGCTATAGAGGATCAACTTCCCCAACATAGAGGGGCACCCACCTGCCACACCAGGTGGTCCTTGGCTTCTGGCCTTGCAGATAGGCAGACACTCAGCACAATGGTGTGGGATGAGGAGGTGAGGATGCTGGCGATGACGGCGTCCCGCATGTTGAAAGGCAGCATGGTGTACACCACAAAGATGATGAAGAGGAAGAAGGACACCTGTGTCGGGAAGAAGAAGATTCAGTGTCATATAACAAGCAGCAGAAAACAACGGGCTCATTTATGAAACAACATCACGACAAAATAAGGAAGCCTGCTAGAACACAGCCACGGGGTTGAAATAAAGAAATAACTCATGGGCTGGAGAGATGGCTTAGCGGTTAAGGCGCCTGCCTCCTAAGCCCAAGAACGCTGGTTCCAATCTCCAGCGGTTCCAATCTCCAGGTCCCACGTTTAGCCAGATGCAAAGTGACGCAAGGGCGCAATGCCGCACTTGACCACAAGGGGGCGAACGCGTCTGGAGTCGTTCGCAGCAGCTGAGACACTGCTGGCGCGCCCATCTCTGTCTGTCTTCCTCTACCCTCTCTCTCTCTGTCTCTCTCCACAGCTTGGTAAAGAAACCACTTCAGGCAGTAGGGGAAAATGAGGGGTACTTGGGCATGGACGCAGCAGGTTAAGCCATCGGTACTTGGTCCCTGTGTTTTAGAACTAGCGAAGGTGAACAGGCAGGATGTGGGTGCAGGCGGCACCTTCTTCTAAAGAGATCAAGTATAGAGTAGCTGAAAACAGGCACTCAAGACAAACCCGTGAATATTTGTTCACAGCAGCACTTGCATCACAGCCCAAAGATAGCAATGCAAATGTCCATCAAGGGATGAATGGATTAGCAGAGCCTGTCGTAGCTACACGTACAATGTCAACCAACCGAAAATGAAATGAAATATTGACACGTGCTCCCACCTGAATGGACCTCAAAAACATTCTGAGTGACTGAGGTTGGGCCAAACACCCCATGTTGTGATGTTATTTATATGAAATATGCCAAATAACCAAATTTATAGAAATAGAAAAAAATGATTGTTAGTATGATCACCAAGGGCTGAGTGACACAATGTGAATAGTAATGGCTTAATAAGTGCAATATTTTCTTTTGGGATGAGGAAAAGGATTTTGGAATAAGAGTGTTCATTGCACAACACTGGGTTTGAACTAAATGCCACTATTCTTCATTTTCCAATGTATAATGTATGTTTCATGAGTTCCACCTCAATAAAACAATCAGTGAAACTACTTAGAGAATGGTTTGGGGTGGCAAAGAAAATGCTACTGGGTAATAAAACAGATCATTTTCATTACAAAAGAGGGAGAGCTGGATGAACATCAAAGAAAATAAGCAGGAGATAGATCCAACTGGAGGGGTTGGGGTTATGGAAATGGGAAAGAGGGGTGTACCCCACACTGTGTCCTATGCTACTTAAAGAGGATACAAAAGCCAAGCACAGCTGGACAGATGCAGAAAGACCAGCCCAGCTGTTCTAGTACAAATTTCATGAGATGCCCAAGCATGGCTTTGGCACTAGGCTCTGCTCGGGACAAACTCAAAAAGCATGCAGCCTTGGAGACTGCCATGCTTCAACCGCTCTGCCCATTCCCAGGGAAATGAACTATACCACATTCACAAACTGCCTGTGGTCGTACCATAATTCCAGATTATAAACTGTCCCTGTGTAACTGTCACACATGAAAGAAAACATGGACGCTTAAAAATATCCCACATCCTTTCATTTTTCTCAGAGCATTCTCAGTGGAACATCCGTTCATTCCACCGACATCTATAAGCTCTTCAGAGGAGGCAGAAACCTCTAGAGATTGGGAAGAGATGGACCATTCACAGTTCTCAGAGATTTCTCAACTAAAACTTCATCATGGGGCTGGAGAGATGGCTTAGCGGTTAAGGCGCCTGCCTGCTAAGCCTAAGAACCCGGTTCCAATCTCCAGCGGTTCCAATCTCCAGGTCCCACGTTTAGCCAGATGCAAAGTGACGCAAGGGCGCAATGCCACACTTGACCACAAGGGGGTGCACACATCTGGAGTTCGTTCACAGCAGCTGAGAGACTGCTGGTGCGCCCATCTCTATCTGTCTTCCTCTCCCTCTCTCTCTGTCTGTCTCTCTCTGTGTCTCTCTCCAAAAATAAATAAAATAATTTTTAAAAAGTTAAAAAAAAGTTCATCATGCATGCCAGGCGTCTTCACTTGCATATCCTGAAAGAAGAGGCACCTTCCCAAGCAGTCCTACTTTGACAAGACTCTGAAGTCGCTTCTAAATCATCTCCTTGCTGTGGGTGCTCTTATCGTGGAATGATGGGCAAGGAACAAAATGACTGTGGCTGAACAAAGTGACTGGAGTGTTTCTTGGGAAGCACAGAGTAAACCATCTGCTTCATGCCCCCGCCACCCCGCTGCTCCCTCCCCTTCAAGTTATATTTATAAGGGCCATCAGGCAAAGGGGGAAAAAAGGGAGCAGATTAACATAGTAATGTTTTTCTCTAGCAAATGTCTCTTGTTTCTTTTGCCTCTTCAAAATAAAAGACTATGGAGATATTTTCTGCAAAGCACTAAGAGTCAGCATGACAGGCATTCCCGGAAACCAAGAGAGAAGCTTTGGCCTCACCTCATGTCCATATGAACATATAAGGTGTGGAAGAGAAGAAACCCAGCCCTACTCTGAGGGGCCTTTGGTGTGATGGGTAATGATCTGCACAGGTAGACAGGGGTTATTTCCCTCATGTCATCTTCCCAAGGGTGGGACTCACCGAAAGAGTTCTGAGCACTGATATCAATTTCCAGACCCACTCACCATTTACTTAGGGCTTGTGTGATGTGGTGGTTTGAATGTGACATGTCACCCGTAAACTGCATTAAGCCCTGTAGCAGACAGCTTCAGGTTCGCTGAGATGAACTTCCAGACCAGTCACGGTTATGGAGGAAGGGATATTCATTAAAGCTTACAGATCCAGGGGAAGTTCCATAATGGCAGAAAACTCTGGCCTGCCTTCACAGGACCAAACACACAGAGAGAAGCCGCAAGCCAAAAGCCACACAGCACAGCACAGCACAGCTCAGGAACTCCACCTAGGCACACTTTGCATATCTTTAGATTGAAATCCTAAACCCGTCACCACATCTTAAGATCCGCCCAGTGACACTGCCTCCAGCCAGGTGGCTGCAGATGCAAACTACAAACTAATAAAACACTGAATATATTGGGGGGCCATCTATTCAAACTACCATACCATATAATGTGATTCTTTAATATATGTATATATGGTAAAAGAATTAAATGTAACCCACATGCCCATCACCTCCCTGTAGCAGACAGCTTCAGGTTCGCTGAGATGAACGTCCAGACCAGTCACGGTTATGGAGGAAGGGATATTCATTAAAGCTTACAGATCCAGGCGAAGTTCCATAATGGCAGAAAAATCTGGCCTGCCTTCACAGGACCAAACACACAGAGAGAAGCCGCAAGCCAAAAGCCACACAGCACAGCACAGCACAGCTCAGGAACTCCAGCTAGGTGCACTTTGCATATCTTTAGATTGAAATCCTAAACCCATCACCACATCTTAAGATCCGCCCAGTGATTCTGCCTCCAGCCAGGTGGCTGCAGATGCAAACTATAAACTAATAAAACACTGAATATATTGGGGGCCATCTATTCAAACTACCGTACCATATAATGTGATTCTTTAATATATGTATATATGGTAAAAGAATTAAATCTAACCCACATGCCCATCACCTCCCTGTAGCAGACAGCTTCAGGTTCGCTGACATGAACTTCCAGAGCAGGCACAGTGATGAAGGAAGGGATATTATTTATTGAAGCTTACAGATCCAGGGGAAGTTCCATCATGGCAGAAGAAGCTGGCCTGCCTTCACAGGGCCAAGCAGAGAGAGAGAGAATCCAACCAGCCACACAGCACACAGAGCAAAGCTACAGCCCAAAGCCACAGCACACTTCAGGAACTCCCGCTAGGCACACTTTGCATATCTTTACAATGGAATCTCAAACCCACCACCACACCTTAAGATCCGCCCAGTGACACTGCCTCCAGCCAGGTGGCTGCAGATGCAAACAACAAACTAATAAAACACTGAATATATTGGGGGCCATCTTTTCAAACTACCATAAGCCCCATACTCAATCCCCAACTGGTGGCAACTGGGGAAGCGGAGCTTTGATGGAGGAAGTGTAATGCTCCAGCAGAGTTCAGCTTCTCCCTTGCCAGAGGCAGCTCACTCTCTTGCTGCTTTCTGCCAGCTGCTGTGACAAGATGATGCCAGGCAAACACTACCATGATTTTCTGCCATCACGGATATTCTCCTGGAGACTGTATGCCAAAAATACATCCTTTCCTCTCATCAGCTGCTTTTGGTCAGACGTTTAGTCCCAGCAACAAAATGTAAATGCGACACATGGAGAAAATAGATTTTCTAAGTTTAGTTGGACAAGCTGCACTAAATCAAAATAAAAGGGGTTCTCTTGGTATCACCTGAGGAGATCAGTCAGTGGGGCCTGAGCACCAACCACTGGCAAGGCAGGCCCACAATGTCAAGTGTATTTCAGATCTTCTGGGAAGAAAGTTCTCCACACCTTATTAATCTCAGAGGATTCTAAGAATATTATGACTGCTTTCCAGCCCAACTTCAAATCACACCATCCTAAAATAAAAATGGACTTGGCATATCTTGAGAACATGTGGGTAAACGCTCCACAAAATCTTTTGCAAGCTCCAGGGTTTCCATGTTACCATGGTAACAGGAGATTCCTCTTAGACAGTACTCTCTATCCAGAGGCAGAAAAGAGGGTTTCTGCCTCTGGATCAACTTCCCAAGCCACTATGCAATTACTGCAGTTCTGTGCAGGAAGCGCCAGGTTAAGGCTGTATCCAAAGTGGTTCACTACAATAAGACACTCGAAGGTGCCTCCTCACCCAGCCCTGTGCTCATCTGAACAAGACACACACATCCACACACACATCTCTTCCTTGAATCACAGCTTCACAAGCCCCACTAAGAGTTCTTGTTTTTCTTAGACCTGTTCCTCTTGGGCTGGCACAATGGTTCAGTGGGTCAGAGCTTTCTGTGTAAGTGTGATGCCCTGCCTTCAGATCCCCAGAACCCACAGTAGTGAGCATGTGCAATCCCGGCACACCTACAGCCAGATGGGGAGTGGAGGCAGGAGAATCCCTGGCAGCTTGCAGGCCAGTCAGTCTGGCATACACAGTGGAAAACACGATACACTATCTCAAACAAGATGGAAGATGAGGATCAACAATCAGAGTTGTCTTATGACCTCCACACCCGTTCCGTGACGCATGCATACTCAGATATACGGCAGAAAATAAGACGCACCGTCTCAAACAAGATGGAAGTTGAGGATCAACAATCAGAGTTGTCTTATGACCTCCACACCTGTTCCGTGACGCATGCATACTCAGATACACGGCAGAAATTAAGATGCACCGTCTCAAACAAGATGGAAGATGAGGATCAACAATCAGAGTTGTCTTATGACCTCCAAACACATTCCATACACATGATGCATATCTCAAACAAGATGGAAGATAGGATCACATAAACATTCCATGGCATGTGCACACACACACACACACACACACACACACACACACACACAAAGATTTTTTTTTAATTTTTAAATTATTTTTTATTTATTTTTTTGGAGAGAGAGATAGACAGAGAGGGAGAGGGAGACAGATAGAGATGGGCGCACCAGCACTCTCTCAGCTGCTGTGAATGAAATCCAGACGCGTGCGCCCCCTTGTGGTCAAGTGCGGCATTGCGTCCTTGCGTCACTTTGCATCTGGCTAAATATGGGACCTGGAGACTGGAACCAGCATTCTTAGGCTTAGCAGGCAGGCGCCTTAGCCGCTAAGCCATCTCTCCAGCCCCACCCAAAGATTTTTTAATGACCTGTTTGTCTTTCACGATAACTCACCTCACCTGGTAATGACCCAGCCTGCACCCTGCGAGGTCCACATCACTGAAAGTCATCTTCAGGCACGCGGTCCTGCAAGTTCACATTCAGAAAATATTTTTCTGACCATAATCGACACCGTGCTATGCTGCCCCTGTCTGTTGCTCCCCAGCTGTACAGCCACCTTCTGAACTTTCTACTAAAGAAGAAAAAAGCTTCTATAATCTCTCTTTCCCTCTCTCCCTCTCTTTGAGGTTATTTTTGCAAAAACTGAATACTTTTATAGGTAGGACTCATTTTTTTCTGAATGAAATATTCATTTTCGCGTGCATCTTTATAGATGTGAATGTACTAATTACATTTTACTACTTACAAAGCGTTCCACAGTGACAGAATCACTGGAAGCCTTTCCTTACCGCTGACTTCTCCTATCTGTCAGCTGACCTCTATACACTGTCTGTCTTTGACTTTCCTTGTTCTAACACTCTCCGTCTCTTACCCAGCAATGCTCTGTCTCTAGGCTCAGGCTGCTGAGTGTGCAGGTCCCTTGGACAATGACTTCCTCCGGTCCACTCTGAAAACTCGGCTAGAAATGGAAATCCTCTTGCGGCTCCCCTAGTCCTCTTCGCCAGCTTCACCCATTCATCATGTTTATAATTCCAGTTTAGTTATTAATCCTGAGCCCCCCCCACACTCACAGTGACGGACAATGACACCACAAGAAGGTCTTGACTTTCTCATAGCTGAGACCTCGCTCCTGGGGATGGCACTGGCCCATGAACTACGCGCCATGGATTGTTGTTCTTGTCAGCCAAAATCTATTAGATGCAGGTGAGATGGTTCATCAGCAAGTGCACTTCCTTTATAAGCCTGAGGGCCTGAGATCACCTGAACCTGCAGAATCCACACAAGGAGCTGGGTGCGGCCATACACTTCTGGAACCCCAGTCCTGTGGTGGATGGAGACCAGAGATTTACTGAGGCTCCTGAAAGGCTATCTCTGGAATCAGGAAAAGACTCCATGACAAGGAAAAGCAGGCAAGTGAGAGGTGGCCAGGGACACTTGACGTTCTCCAGCTGTTACATGGGAACACATCAGGCGCTGCATCAGCACAAACACGCACATCACACATCACACTACACATACTGTATGCACGCACACACATACACACATCCTACTGTACGTCCCAGGGGGACCCAAAGCATACCCACTTTGTGACTCTATGAACACTAACTGCGTTGCTAAAAATATGCCATGGCCCCTTTGGACTAGCTGGCCTCACCACCAGCTACAGGCTTCTTAATTTTCAAATGAGCAATTTTGTATTTAATGGATCTAGTCATCGAACACCTCCATGGACAGACACTGGTCAGATCCCCATGGCAGATTGCAGTAGAGCCACCTGGAGGTAAATAGCTTCCTCCATCACCCTCCCAATTGCTATTCTGTGCCTCTCCTTTAGCCACAAGCAACGGAGTCAGGTGACCGTGATATGAATTCTCTGAAACCATGAGACAGAGTAAGTCTTTCCTCCTTTAAAGCTGATTTATCTTGGGCATTTAAAAAAATATTTTATTTATTTATTTATTTATTTAAGAGAGAGAAAGAGGCATAGAAAGAGAGAGAGAGAGAGAGAGAGAGAGAGAGAGAATGGGCACCCCAGTGCCTCCAGCCACTGAAAATGAACTCCAGATGTATGCGCCCCCTAATGCATCTGGCTTATGTGGGTCCTGGAGAATTGAACCAGGATCCTTTGGCTTTGCATGCAAACACTTTAACCACTAAGCCATCCCTCCAGCCCTTATCTGGAGCATTTTATCATAGCCATGGATCAATGACTAATATACACAATCAGGATTTTGGGTAAGGTTGTGGATTTCAGAGCGTAGTTCAATATTTCTGTCAGGGCTCAATAATATGGAAATATTTTCATAACATGCCAACTTTTGCTGAAAAGAGAGATGTTTTTGGTGCACAGGCATAATGAAATAGTATTCAGGCTTTAAAAGAAAGGGAGTCATATTAAGTGAAATAAGTTATGCACAGAAAAGTAAGCACAGTGTACTCATTTGTGTATGGGCTCTAAGATCAGTAAGCTGAAGGAAATAGAGTCCAGAATGGTGGATAACAGAGGCTGGGAGAGGTGTGTGGAAATGGGAAAAGGAGAGTTAAATGGTGCAAACCTTCAAATGGACAGGGAGGATTAAGACCATTTAAACTTTGACGTCCATTGTAAAGCACGGTGAATAGAGTATGTCACCCCAGAGTGTACATTTCAGAATCACAAAGTAAGTAAATTTCAAATGTTTTCATCACAAAATAGCATTCATGGTTATGGATATGTTAACGAGCATGGTTTGATTCTTTCACATGATATTCAATAGTAATGTTAGTTTGTATCTCATATATTTTCTCATATAATTTTTCAAGTTACAATGAAAAAAAAAATAGAATTCTTGAATGTATTAACCTAGGTGAATATTCAGAAATATAAGTTATGTTCATGTTAAAGCACTGGTAACTTTGAGTATATATATGCCATTTACAAATTAGAAGAATTTTTAAAACTTCCTCAAAGTATAAGCAGAAAGTTATATAGCTGGGAATGTGCTTTGAGTTTATAACAAACAAAAACTGGAAGGTAGGAATGGTGCTCTATGGTAGAGCACATGTCTAACATGCTAAACAGCCTGGGGTTCCATTCCTAGAAGTACACCACACACACACACACACACACACACACAATACCACTTATTTTGCAATTAGATGAGTATTTTCTTATTTTATTGCTTGGTTATATATAAGAACATGATGGGCTGGAGAAATGGCTTAGGGGTTAAGGCACCTGCCTCCTAAGCCTAAGAACGCTGGTTCCAATGTCCAGCGGTTCCAATCTCCAGGTCCCACGTTTAGCCAGATGCAAAGTGACGCAAGGGTGCAATGCCGCACTTCACCACAAGGGGGCGCACGCATCTGGATTTCGTTCACAGCAGCTGAGACACTGCTGATGCGCCCATCTCTGTCTTCCTCTCCCTCTCTCTCTATCTCTCTCCCCCCCAAAAAAAAGAACATGAGAGTTAATATTACATTTTTCTATACAAACATCACAAATAATATCAAATACTCTTCTGATTCGTGTTAAGCAGTAAGATTATCCAAGTTTCCTTGAAGGTTTTTGATTATCCTTTTCATTGTTGTTCTTGTGTCTCAGGTCCTCCGTCATAGGGCGGTGGTGTATATGAAGTGTCTAATGTGTGTACACAGACTGATAAATTCACACCTTCCACCCCACTCCAACTTCCCAGACGGCAGCTCTGTGTTGAGTTGAGAAGCCACTTCATTTCAGGTCAAGGGCAGAGGCCATTCCAGCAGAAGAACCCAAGGGAAGCCTTCACTGGGCTACATACAGCCTGCTCTTTCCTCTACTGAGGGGGTCTGGGCCATAGGCTTCAGCCGAATTAATTCTTCCACAGTTCAGGTCTGCATGCTTCCAAGCCTTGATCTCTCTTTTTTTTTTTTTTTAATTTTTTAAACTTTTTTTTTAATTTTTGGAGAGAGACACAGAGAGAGACAGACAGAGAGACGGAGAGGGAGACAGATAGAGATGGGCACGCCAGCAGTCTCTCAGCTGCTGTGAACGAAGTCCTGATGTGTGCGCCCCCTTGTGGTCAAGTGTGGCATTGCGCCCTTGCGTCACTTTGCATCTGGCTAAACGTGGGACCTGGAGATTGGAACCGGTGTTCTTAGGCTTAACAGGCAGGCGCCTTAACCGCTAAGCCATCTCTCCAGCCCCTTGATCTCTTTTGAATCACTCTGTGTTCTCCAGGCTTCAGAGGACTTGACCCAGGGAATGGTGCAGGCTGAGTCCCAAGGGCTCAGCTCCAAGCTATAATCCACAATTTCATGCTCCTATACCATACCGTATTACACACACTGTTAATACATATTACAAGAACATGTTAAACAAAGATCCTGGGTTGTCTGCATGGGCCTGGGTGGGTTAGTGCAGTTTTTATAAGGGACACCTGATTCGCCAAAACATCAAATAATCCCTTTCTTCAACATGCTCATTCCAGGCTCGTGGAAGGAATTTCTCACCCACAAATAGAGGCATTACCCTTATTTTTTTTCATCATTCTACCCTTTTATGAAAGATGTACTAAACCCACCTATCACTTCTGCTCACAGGTAAAATACAAAACAAACACAAGCCCCCCCCCCCGTGGATTCCTGCAAGGTATCTGAATTGTATATGTTTATTCTAGTGTTGCCTAAAGTGGATTTTCCACCCAGACATCAGAGTGATGTTTTAAAACCAACTGCTCTTGATTTGGCTAATAGATCCACTCAGTGGAATGGAACTCATTGCTGGAACTGGGAAATAAGTTAAAACCAGGTACAAAAAATGAGCTCAGTCTCCAAGATCAAGATACCACCAAATGTGGGCTAGAAGAGAGCCAATGCATATAAAATTCCCTCCAAAATATCTATGGCCATCCCTTCTATCTAGTACTAACTTCTCTCTCCATTGGAGAATTTGCTTATCTTTTTCAGATGGACAAAGAACCTGAAGGGAGGATCAGCCAATCACACCTCACCAGGGCTCCAGCTGAAACCATAGAGTAATGCAGGGGAAGGGCAAGAATACAGAGTTCATGGCTATCACGACACCAGAAAAAGGCTGAAGGAGATAAACACAGAGAACATCCAACTCCCACTAAGCCAGATATCCAGAGACACAGAGGCTCCCAAAACCTCATCACTGAAGTAGAACTAAAATGACCCCAATGTGGCTCAGGGAAATTCATGGAAGAGGGGCCGAAAAGAATGTTAGAGCCACAAGTTGGGGCGTTATGCACAGAGACTTGGCCTATACCCCAGAACTCTTGACTACCCCCACAATGCACGACCCACATTCCCCATTGATGAGGGTCCCTTTGGAAGAGGGAGGACAGGGAGGAGGATAAGGGAGCCAACACTATGAATGTAAAATCAGAATAATACAAATAAAAATAAATTATAAAAAGAATAAATAAAAATTCTCAATCTAATCATAGTCTTCCTTAGTTTATACTCTGGCTTTCTATAACATTACAAAACTCAACTTTGGCCCATTGAATAGCTTTCACCAATCTTAGGAAAAATACAGAATCCTCAGCATGCCAGTAAAGATCCTTCCGGGTATGGACCCAGCGGACATTTCTGATCTCATGTTCTACTAATGTCCATTATGTGTGTGTTCACGGTCTCACCCTTTGACCTTCCCTGGTGCTTCTGGAACAATCTCAGGGACCTTGCAACTTGCCACTTTTCTGCCTCAAATGTTCTTCCTAGTATGAACACTTGGCTGGCATCTTGTCAGTCACATCTTACAACAAAATGACATCTTCCCAGAGAAAATCCACTGATCTTCTCTCTTACATGTCCCCACTGTTAATTCTCCATCAAATCCTATCACTTGGTCTTCTTCATATGATTATTAGAATGTGAATATTCATTTTTATAGTTGTATAACTGCACCCTCTGTGGGGTAAGGAGTATGTTCTAGGTGGTTCCTTGCCTCTGAGAACAGTACTTAGGAACTTAAAAAAATACATCGAGTGTTGGAGAGATGGCTTAGTGGTTAAGGCGCCTGCCTCCTAAGCTTAAGAACGCCGGTTCCAATCTCCAGCAGTTCTAATCTCCAGGTCCCACATTTAGCCAGATGCAAAGTGATGCAAGGGCACAATACCGCACTTGACCACAAGGGGGCGCATGCGTCTGGAGTTCGTTCACAGCAGCTGAGAGGCTGCTGGCGCGCCCATCGCTGTCTGTCTCCCTCTCCCTCTCTCTCTGTCTGTCTCTCTCTCCAAAAAATAAAAAAATAAAATAATAATTTAAAAAATACATTGAATATGAGCTGGAAGAAGAGGAAAAAAAGGCTCAAGGACAATTATATGTGAAGCCTAGTAGCAGGGAAGCCCAGAGAAGCCAATTCAGAGACGATCTGTTGTTGGCAAGGGTTACTGGGCCAATGAGTGTCAACGTGACATAGTGGCAATTGGGATAACAGTCATTTTCACCTCCCCAACCCTTAATCTCTATTCAGCGACATAAGCAACCTCAGTGAGCAGAGCTTGCTTTTTTCTTATACCTCATTAACAGATGCCCACAAGCTCTAAATAATCAAGATGACCTTCAGAAGAAGTCACCAAATTGTACTGACTTGTGTCAAATGTATGCTCGGATGATATTCTCATGTTTGTATGTACCACCTATCCCATCTCCCTAGCTGCTACTGTTCCCTAGACCAGCAATAACATCACACTGCCATTCATCTGGTAGAACCCGTGATCTTTTCCACACACGGCACAGTCCTTGGGTCTGTGCAAGAGCTTCCACAGGGAGCCTGAACAAGTACGCACTTGTTTTTCCTACTTCTGAGAAGAATGTCACTGGCACATTGGCAGGGATTGTACTGAATCTGTAGACTGATTTTGGCAATGTAACTGTGGCAGACAGCTTCAGGTTCGCTGAGATGAACTTCCAGACCAGGCACAGTTATGGAGGAAGGGATATTATTTATTGAAACTTACAGATCCAGGGGAAGTTCCATAATGGCAGAAGAAGCGGCCTGCTCTCACAAGGCCAAGCAAGAGAGAGAGCAAAGACAAGCCGCCAGCTACACAGCACACTGAGCAAAACTATAGCCAAAAAAGTCACACAGCACACTTCAGGAACTCCTGCTAGGCACACTTTGCATATCTTTACAATGGAATCTCAAACTCACACCATTAACACCTTAAGACCGGCCCCAGTGACATTGCCCCTAGCATGGTGATTGCAGATGCAAACTATAAAGTAATAAAACATTGAATATATTGGGGTCCATATACTCAAACTACCACAGTAACCATCTTAACAATATATATATATATATTTTTGGTTTTGCGAGGTAGGGTCTCACTCTGGTCCAGGCTGACCTGGAATTCACTATGTAGTCTCAGGGTGGCCTCGAAC